>JAPDEL010000050.1:0-224374 GCA_027569095.1 Aspergillus conjunctus | reverse complement strand
TGTTTCCTTACTGTATTTCACCTAATGGCTTTGACTGTGTTTCGTTTTATAGTCCATTTTTTGTTTTTGGGTGTTCAAACCGGTGCGAAAAAGGGGTTTCAACCCCAAATTGGCCATATAACGGTTATTTATATTTTTGCCTTTTTCTAACAAATCCGTGGCACTGGGGCGGTTATTTTTTGGGGGTAACATGGTTGTCCTCCAACACCCCCCCCCCCCCCCCCCCCCAAGGCCCCGAAACGCTTTACCTGCCAATGGTATGTGAAGCCTTGTAGGTAGGAGAGAACCAGGAGGAATGCGATGGAAATTGGAGGATATGCTCTAACCTTGATACAACATGCACCTCGCCTCACTACTAGCCCGACTGGGAGACAGTAGCTGAGTAAACCTGGAATAATGGAGAGTTTATATCATGATTACAGCATGTACTAATATACTAGCTCATAGGTGCTTATGATTACTCAATTATCGCGCCCGACGCCGTTTCTCCGCCGCTAGCATAGACTAACTTCCACATCCACTAATACACGATATACCATCACAATATCCTATTCAAATCCAGCCCTAGATCATCACCAGGAATGTAATGACGCGTGGGCTAATCAGCTAATGAACGGCTATCCCTGTCTCATCCTTCACCAACGAATACGCCGCACTCCCCGGCCCCGTCCCGTGAAGGACGGTGGACAGTCCCTTCCAAAACACCGCGTCGAGTCGGATCGTCGCGAGCCGGGCGACCGGCCACGCCTGCGACTGGGTGCGGAGGATATGCCGCCATTTATTCAGCAGGGTGCGGTTGCGGAGGGCGGTCTCACGGGTGGGCGATTGGGCCAGGTTGAGGAGGATGAAGGTTGATGTGTAGCAGAGTTGGTTGCGGGTGTCTATGATTTCGTTTCAATCAGTAACGAACTACTTGTTTTGCTTTGCGTATGGGGTATGGGATACAGGGAAGGGAAGGGGGAGTACAAGAAGGCCAGAAGGCGGCGAAATGTTTCGCTTTCAACGCGGAGATGATTTCTGTCGCTACTTTTGCGCCGGTGAAGCTGTTTTCGAGGATTGTGGAGATGGGCGAGGAGTCCGGGGAGGAGGACGATGAGGAGGCTGGGACGGTGTGCGGCGGGGAGAGGGGGCGGAGGAGGGCGCGGTAGATGAGGATTTCCAGAGTGAGGTGGGAGAGTCGGAGGGAGGCGCCGGTGTCGAATTCGTCCTCGGTGAGGTCGCAGGCTGGTTTGGACAGGAAAGGGAGAGTCTGTCGCCAGGCCTCGATGCGGGCTCGGAGCGGCTGGGCTCGGGCGAGGAGGATATCGAGTGAGGGGGATTCGCGGACGGCTTTAAGAGTGCTTGACCGGTCAGTACCTAAGTGTGGTTGCTAGGATTTGTTTTTGGGGGGGGGAGGGAGGGTCGTACTAGAACTCCTTTAACACATCGGCAACGATCATCGCCAAGTGACACTGCGCGAGACAGATCGGTATACAGCGGACGATGGACTCTCGGGCCTCCGGGTCGGGGTACTCCTTGCCGTCAAAGTCGGCCAGAGTCGGGGGTGAAACGTCCCAGTTCGCGTCGTTGATATGTGACGCCCGGCCCATTACGACGGCCTGCCACGTGTGCTGCGTGTACGTGAGCCACCAGAGTCTCCTCCGCAGTGTGATTTCTTTCCGGGGCAGACGCCAGTCCGACGGGTCCAGGTTCAGGCCGAGGCTTTCTGCGATGCCGACGGAGGAGCAGGACAGGGCCCAGATGCCGGGGGGATCTGCCACGGACCAGTGCGCGGGGGGCATCTGGAGGAGAAAGAGGGCGAGCTGCAGGGTGGTGATATGCGAGAGACGGCCGGCGCGGTAGAAGCTGCGGTGTGCGATCGCCCAGAGGTTCTCGGTCGGGACGCGGAGGTAGCCTCTGGATAGGCTGAGTTCGTCGTCGAGAAAGGCAAATGGTGCGGCGAGGGCGTAGACGGCGCTGCGCAACCCGACGGGAAAGGTCGCATCCTGAATTTGAGCGAGGTCTGAAAGGGAGAGAACGGGGAGTTGGGGATGGACGTGTCGGGCGTAGCTATACGATTAATATAACTAGGGGGATATGGGATACAGACGACGCACAGTTTTACTAGGCGTGACCCTAGATCAGCAGAGACCAGGCTATTAAGAAGTTCGGAGTCGCTACTCTCTGTGCTGCTTTCAGCGAACACTGCCTCTGCGGCCTTGACCCCTTCGATGTAGATATCCTCGTTCGTCATGACAAACTGGATGGGCATACGTGGGCTTTGCACGGAATCAGTGCTTGACATCCGGGTCTCCTTGTCATCTGCCATTCTGTGAAAGTCGAGCCGAAACATGGTGTAGGTGTCGTGCTGGTGGTACAGGTAGTGGCGGAGGAGGTATGGGTCGGACTCGCTGGAAAGTCCGATGAGCTCGTTCGAGTATCCTTTGCGGCCTTCGAGCGGGTAACCGGTTAGACAGTCAGCGCCAGGCGGTGCCTCATTATCCTCGACGAGATCCTGCATCGCGCTGCCACTCGATCCCTGTGAAGATCTATCCGGGGAATGCACCGCGACGGCTTGACCCAGCATCACCGGCTCTGCGCCCGGCATTCCAGGACTTAGGATGTTATCCTCTGGGTACAGCTGCTCCCCGAGGTACTCCTCAGTCCCCGAGAAGAAATTAACGTCGTCGCTCACAGGCCATTGCCAGGATGAGGATTCCCTAGCCATCGTCACGTCCATGTGAACCGGCATTGACGACGGCACCTGGCCATGGACACCTGGTTCTATGACCCCCAACGAGTCTACAGCTGCCATTGCCTGATTCTCATCCCCCGGGAGCCGAACAGGATGCTTCCTTCGCAACGGGGCCAGCACAAAGGTGCACTGCCGGTCGAGCTTCTTGCAGATCTCGCACGCCGCCTCATCCCGTAGGAGTTTGCATTGGATTTTCCTAGAGCGACAGAGGTCGCATGGCCGCTCTTTCTTGGAGCGATATTTCCGGCCGCTGGAGATCATGGATGGAGTCAGAGGGGGGAAGGTGAGGGGGTGAAGATGGGATATAAGTGGGATTGCAGGAGAGAGCTGGGATGTTTGTTGTCGAGCCAACTCTTTCGGATAAAGGTTGGAGTGCGTGCTGGTGTCTCCAACTGCGGGGTTGGCCAATCCTGGCGTTGTGATAAGAAGTGTCTCCATCTCGTACTCTAGCGTGGATTCTGGAACAGATAGGGAATCTGGCCCATGGAAAATCGGAGGAAAGCAGTCTTTCTCGCAATATACTGGTTCAACTTTTATGGTACAAATAGTGACAAGCGGATCAACCGCTGTTTCACGCTCTCACACCACCACATCTCCCGGATATCACAATAAATAGAACCCCCCCCGCTGCGCCTAAGAACAGGTAGAAGATGGCTTCTGGACGAAGATATCGTTTTGGGCACCTGGAGGAAATCAATTAGCAAAGTACAACCCCTGAAACCTTTCTTAGACGGGTCCAACATACCATTCTTGAATCCCCACGCGTCGTTATACATGGGCGTCTTCCAGTCAGGCACCTCGACGTTGTTTCCAGTTTGCTCTAAGGATCCGAGTTAGCCACGATACAATAGGAGAGTGCTCGATCGGTCTTACGGTTGAAAGCAATCATCTGCTTGGCGCCAGTCACGCACTTGCTCTCGTCATCCTCACAGTACACAGGGACTTGAGCCGTGGCGAGCTTCTTCGTGGAGGTGGCTCCGGTGACCTTGCACTTATATCCGGCCATGTACCTGCACTCGTCAACACTGATATACTAGGAGTAGTTAGGTAAATGAGGAAGGAGGGGTAATACATGTTCGATTGGCCACAGCCATTAGGGACCTGCGAAATTAGCCAAGACCAGGTAAAAGAAAAAGAGGAGGAGAAGCCAACTCACCCATAACCAGGCACACGTACATCCTCCCTCCGGACAAGCCGGGAGGTCCTTAGGGACTTCATACGTAGCGAGACGCTTCCACGGTGTACTTCACCCCCCCCCCCCCCCCAACCCCGCACAGTTAGCCAGGCTCGCAGGATAGATCAGTAAAGGGAACGTACTGCTCCAACACCGTAAACACCACCAGATTCTCCATCGTCACCGCCTCCATCTCCGCCTGGTAACTGATCGCAAACGCCGTGCCCGCCGCCATCGACCGATTGTTCGTATGCAGCGCCCCGTCGTCCTGGATGCACTCCGGCGGGTTGCCCGGGCCAGCCCAGTCCTCCGGGTGGTCCTTGCCGTCGGGCCAGTCGGAGGCGAACTGGCCGTCGTAGGAGAGCGTCGTCTGCGCGCGGTTGTGGGCGAGTTCGACGGTGAAGCTGCCCCCCGCGGGCAGCTCGAGGATGTCGCCGTCGGCCGGGGGGATCATGTCGCAGCCGCGGTCGTGCTGGAACCACCAGTCCTGCTTGGTGAGGTTGAAGAGAGGGTCGACGGCGGTGTTGGTGTTGTAGTTTACGGTGGAGGGGTCGGGGCCGTTGAGGCAGTACATGCCTTTTACCCAGGCGGCGGTGTGGCCGTGGGCGAGGGTGATGAGGCTGAGGAGAGTGATGGTGTGCATTTTAAGAATGAGAAATCGAATGAGAGAGTAAAATTGAGTGAAAGTAGAGAATGAGAGACAAGCGCCAGGCTGAAGGTGGTTGAGGAGGGATTTCACGCCTGAAGGCGTAGCTTACAGACCTGGACATTGCGTACAAATAATCCCGCTCGCTTCTGATGTCGCTGCTGTTGGTCTAGAATTCTTGTGTCAGCATTGGTTTCATCGCTATCAACAATCTAATCTTACAGATCCTGACCCGCAGGCGCTAAGATGGCGATAATCGATCAGTGATTTAATTTCGTCTAGATTGGGGGCCAATGGTTAGACCTTCTCTGACACTTGGCTCCGGGGCCAAATTGCCAGGGTCGCTGGAGTGGAGTTTGGCCCCATCAACGCGGCCCAAGACTCTGCAGCGACCCTTTTTGTTTTACGTAGAGGGCCACCAGGGGTCTGGGAGGATGGATTTAGAAATAGAACTTGGGGTAGTATTTGAAGCCGAACCATTGGTACGGAAATATAGAGCCGCCCTATTGACGATAGACCCCTTTCAAGACCAGCCACAAACATCATACCGAGACAACCCCAGTCCTTCATATACCCATCTCCATCCGCCGACGACTCGGGTCGTATAAAATGCCTGATCGGGAATATGCCTTGATCGCCCGCAGATTCTTCAAGTCGGACTTGACCACGAAGCTCGCCAACCCGATTCCAAGAATCGGCCTTGTCAAAGGCTTTTTTTTTTTCGCTACTAGCGAGTAGGGGACGTCGCAGATCGTCGACTGCAGCTGGACGACGACATTGACGACTTGCGCCGAGTCTTGGTCGCTCAAGGAGGACGTTTCGTTGATCGTGGAGACTGCGGCGTTAATGTCTTTCAGGAGAGTGGTGGCCTCATCATGGATCTTGAGGGCCGTGAAGGTGCCGCCGGTGAAGTTTGAGACGACACCATTGACGGTTCCGATTTGCTTTGTGATCGTGTTGAAGATGATGATCGGCTGGGGATCGCGAATGACGAGTCCCGGGACGGCGTGGAGGATGGCTGCAACAAGGGCACGGTCAGGGTGGAGAAGAGTCTCATAGCGGTGAGCAGGGAAATTTTATATCTGACAGCGTTAAAGAGAGTAGCAGCGATGATCCGGGGTGGGAGAGGGGAGGGATCAACTATTTGGGGGTGTTGGTTGATCGCCGAGGTAGGGCTGTGAGCTGTGTCCGTGATGTGCTGCCACTGCCACTGCCAATACCACCCTGTCTCCACATGGATGGCTCTGGGGATCTCAAAGAGAATCTAAAAGAGTTCCTTGTCTTTGGGTGAGAATAAACTTCTTCAGAACCCCGGATAGACTCGCTCCTGCATCCCTCTCTAGCAAATACCATATTGTCCAGCATTGGGATGGGGACCTCCCACTTGGCGTCGCAGCTGCCTAGTGGACTCCATGTCAATGTATCGTTCAGACGGACAGGTATGATGAGCCTTGGGCAGTGGATTGACGGTTCTGACACAGGGACGCAGTTAAACTTTTCTTGGTTCCTGCATCCACATGGACAAGTGCCTATCGGGGAGATGGGCTTTTGCACAGCGACGTCGTCCAAACACCCTCCACGTCGTGTACCCCAAGGCCAGACGAAAACGTGTTCCCCAACCCGATCTCTACCGAAGGTATGTTACCACAGATCCTGGTGTCATTAGTGGCCGGTTGGCAGACGGTGGCCAGAGCTGAGGTCAGAAACGGAGAGACGGTGCACCTCCACAGTGACTGGTGGCGGGGAAACCCGCAAGTGGAGAGCTTTGAGTAAGGCACATGGACAAAGACCAGCGATAAAGTGGAAACTGAGTGGAACCTCTTTCCTGGGCGCCTCTCTGGTAGCCTGGGGGTTGCGTGCCCAGACAGCATTGACCCCAAACTCTCTCTCCACACCGAGCAGAACACCAACCGCCAAGGTGAAACTATAATATAGTGACATCCAGGTACGGCTAGCTAGATTGTTCTTTCTCAAAAATGAGACAAGCTGGGCCTCCCTCGGCTATGGCCCATGGAGTACCGTGGGAACGGACCCGGGTATACCGCCTGTCACAGGTCGATCGAGCTGTCTGGACGCCCAAAAAGATGACCAGGAAGGACGGGGCAAGTCGGTCCCGAAGGCTGATCTACTGGTAGTCGGAGATCCCAGATGGCCTGCAACATCCCGTCTCTTCGCAAGTGGCTGAGCGGATCGGGACCATATTGCCGGACGAATAACCACCTACCTTCTGTCTTATGGCTCCACCTGGGGGGTGATTGGCCCTTGACGAGACTTGATATTGCAGAAATTGGTCTAGCAGTCTTTGCTAGGGCGGAGCACGCTTATCACAATTCACTTGGCGTGTCTTGCGCTGAGTATCCGACTGGGATTGAGAATTGTGACCGTCTCGACCAAGATGGCTTGTCACCTCGGAGCCAACCCTTGTGAAGGGCCATATATTGAGGGGGAGAGAAGGAGGCAAGACGTGCGAGGGTATATCTTACTGTATCAACATCCAATGCTCCCTCTGATACCTCCGCCGTGCCATTCTTCTCTATCCCCATGATCAACAACCGCTGAAATGCAATCAAAACGCAATGCCAGCGAACTGGTGGGATACCGTAAATCCAACCAGGAATTCTACTCCATCCACCCCTCCTCCCCAGATATCACCCGCGACAACCCCCGCAATGCCTTCCAACGGAGCCTGCAGACCCTCGCCGTCCTCTATCACGTCGTAACCATCTATCCCCTCATCCCCGTCTTCCTCATTCTCCTCTACGCCACCCAGCACCCCCTCCAAGTTGCCCTCGCCATCCTCATCTCCCTCCTCCTCTCTCTCTCCTCCTCTTCCTCCTCCACAACCACCACCTCCCGCAGCCAACTTCTCCGCTCCCTCCCCCTCTGGACCGCCCTAGCCTCCTACTTCCCCATCCGCCTCTACCGCTCCGCCCCGCTCCCAAAGACCAGAAAGTACATCTTCGGCTACCACCCACACGGCGTCCTCTCGCACGGCGCCTTCGCCGCCTTCGCCACCGAAGCTCTCGGCTTCTCCGAGCTCTTCCCGGGCCTCGAAAACTCCCTCCTCACCCTCGACTCGAGCTTCAAGATCCCCATCTACCGCGACTACCTGCTCACGATGGGCCTGAACAGCGTCTCCAGACCATCCTGCCAGCGCCTCCTCAGCACCGGCGGGTCCGACGGCAAGGGCACAGGACGAGCCATCACGATCGTGGTCGGCGGCGCAAAGGAGTCCCTCGAGGCTGTCCCGGACACGATGAACCTCATCCTGCGGGACCGGAAGGGGTTTGTCCGCATGGCGGTGCGCACGGGGGCGGATCTCGTGCCCGTGCTGGGCTTCGGCGAGAATGACCTCTACTCGATGGTGGAGCTGGATGCGAAGTCGGTAGCGTGGAAGGTGCAGATGTACTTGAAGAAGGGGCTGGGGTTTACGGTGCCGTTTTTCTATGCGAGGGGGCCGTTTGGGTTTGATTTGGGGATGACGCCGCATCGGAGGCCGGTGAATATTGTGGTGGGGAGGCCGATTCGGACGGTGCGCATGGAGGGGCAGGAGGTGGATGAGGGCTATGTGGATGAGTTGCATGCGCGGTATGTGCAGGAGTTGAGGTGGATCTGGGAGGAGTGGAAGGATGTGTTTGCTGTGGACCGGGTGGAGGAGATGAAGATCGTGGGTTAGCGTGATCTATAATGGGATGAAGGGTGGGAAAGGTTGGATAAAAAGCAATTTTTACTCGACTACGTCCTGCAAGTTCACGTGAATATGATTGTTTATCGATTGTTACTACTGCTGGTATACAAGGTGGAAGGGCAGCGCCATCTTGAAAGGGATTTTGATCTATACGTAGCGTGAAGCAATGCAATTCAGCGCGATATTATAGAGGTTAGATGACGCTTATTCTAGGGGTTGCGGAAGTAAAACCCGAAGACAGAGAAGTCTGTGCTAAGAATGACGAGTTTCTCCCACAACTATGGCCCTACCCTCACCAACCTGCATCTCCTTACCAAGCGACGAATTGAAAATGCCAGCACGAACCAGAGCTGCCCCTCATTGGAATGGTCGGGTTGCCTGTATACTCTGTGGGTACCCGGCCCAACAGAACCTAGCGGATGGCCCAATCGCTCTCAAGACGCCAAGAGTGCTGAATATTTCAACGTCATGGACTGAGAGCCTGCTGTCTAGGGGTTACGTGAGTGGACCGGCTTCAAGCCTGCACAAGGTCGACTTTCACATCCCCTGGGCCTGGATGAATTTCTGCCGTGCAAGTACGTGGTTCCCCCCCCCTCGCCAGAAGATCATAGCCGTGGGAGAAGTGATTGAGAGATCATTGACAGTTGTTCATTACGAGGGCCAGGAGGCCACCCGGCTGACCGGGGTTGCGCTGGCCCACTCGGGGCTGTCTCGATATCGGACCATGACATTTCCCGAAAATGGCGAGCAAATGCTGCTGTATGGTGGCCAGGTGCCCGTGAATGCAAAGGACCGCCACGTCCTGGTGATCTTTTGTGGCAATTGGAGAACCGGGCATGTGATGCATGAGCGATGCTGGGTGCTGGGCACGAAATAGATCTTTGATGTCGAGCGTATCGAAACAAACCTACTCGCTTTCCTGGGCACTGCGTTGGATCAGTATCGGCTTATCCGGCAGACGCTCCCGCGTTTCGTTGGCGAGGAGATGTTATATAGGAAGGCATGGGAAAAAAGGCGCGTCACGCACCCTCCGACAGAACCCGGCCCTGTGGCCCAAGGACGACTACAAGGTTGGCCGGAGTGAGGGCTGGTCCAGAGGACATCCGCTGCGGGATCCGCTGGTCATCGACGACCTGAAGCGAATCATCCAGGGCACTGCCTGCTATGCAATACCGCTTTCAAAGTGCCTCACTCGGGGGCGCGGCGAGGGGTGCCGCACCGCGCGTGGGTTTCTTATCCCTCAGGATATCGCCGTGTTGATACTCGAGCTGCTGGACTGGTGGAGCACCCTCGCTCTTTTCGGAGTATTGCCGCACTGGTCAATGGGGCTGTATCCCCTCTTCTGGCGTCGCAAGCTCATGAATGATCTGAGACTCGAGGAGGATGAGCTGCCACACCTCCAGGACAGTAAATGGAAAGTGGTTTACTGGAACATCAGGGCCAAACTGCGGCGTTCGCCTGGACTACGGACCCGACAGCATATTCTGTCGACGCTCGATGTCACCTACGCTCGGTTTCTGGAACGGTTGGAGAACTGACATCAGGGATCAAAGAAGGATGCACGCTCGTAAATGGCTCGAATTAGAGTTTTTAGACAGGTATTACTTGCTAACTAAGAGTGAATCTTGCTTTCCGCCTCTCATTTCTAATTGTATATACCGAGTTACTGAAATCTCGTATTAAGACCTGAGATGTCAATCAAACAGTCAAACTCGCAACCCGCGCTGTACTCAATCTCTCCTCCCTTTGGCTCAGTGTCTCCCCAGCAGGATCGTAAAACGGCTTCTCCCCGTAGATAGCAGTGCGCTTGCCCTCTCGTTCCTCCGTATTATACCCCCCAGGAACAGCCCGGTGAACCACGGATCGATTATCCCAGAATGCCACACTGCCCGGCTGCCACTGCCAGCGCACGGTTAGATCGTCTGCAGCGTGCAGGTGCTCCCGGAGGAAGTTGAGCGTGTGGATGGACTCTTGTGTCTTGAGTTCTGAGATATGAACCACGAATGCCGGGTTGTAGAACAGACTCTTCAGTTTCGTTACGGGGTGGGTGCGGACCTGATTCATTGATTAGTTTTTTTTTTTTTTCTAAATCTCTGTCCTGGGAGATTTCCTACAAGAGGGTGTTCGCGCCGCACGGGTCCTCGGAACGTCTGGTAGCCGTTATTCACGGCGTTGAGGAAATATTGCTAGGCCAGGTAAGCTCGGTTCTTGTCTCGAATACTACGCATTACTGACCTCCGAGCTGTGAACGCCGTGGAGCCCCTCGAATGTCTTTTGGAAAGTTGGGCTCAGCTTGTCGAAGAGCGCCGTCTGGCTCGTGAAGATCGTGTCACCACCTTCCTCCATGTCAGTAGGGCTTGGGTGTAAGAGGGGTGAGGTTACCATATTCTGGCGTCTTGACTATACGCAGCATGGTATAGGCCGGTGGATTTGCTTCGAACGAGTGGTCGGAGTGGTACTCTGCACTCGCGGTTGCACCGTATGCCCGGATATCACTGACACGTTAGTTATCCTAGGCCGGACAATCATGTCAAGTAGTGACTTACCCCCCACGGCCTAGGATAGTTACATGGCGTGGATCGACTTGGTTGGGGTCTCTGTCTTGCTATAGACAAGTCAACACCTGAAAAAATAACGAGCTTGGTACGGCCATTTACAATTCCGTAATATTTAGTGAGTTCATGCTGCTGCTCTAAGGTGATATCCTGATCGCGGAAGAAGACAACCCCTCGCTAGGAACAGTTTTAGTACGGAGTGGATATGGTCCTTGAGAGGAAATCACCTCTGCAACTAGTAGTGCTAGCTCATCCTTTTGCTTGTCGGTGACCTGGCTCAGTTGGATACCGACCAGCTCCGTTCCAATATACGGGGTGAGATGCTTCACTTTTGCTACAGCAGAGAGCAGCTCCTTTTTCTCCGTGTCGGCAAAGGAAGCACGGTCTGCTGGGGGTTCAAACTCTTCCACTTGGGGATGGACCGGTTTGTAGGCCAGGACCTTCTCGGTGATTCCAACAAGTGTGGCGCTCATATTGAGATGTACCTGTATCAACGGTTGTTTCTCCAGTGATGGTTGAGATGCAGACCCAGAAACGCAGGGACCAGCGTCTTCTCCATGCATTTATAGTCAAGATCCCTTTACGTCGGCAGCTCCGCATTTTTCTCCTTAGAAAGACACTCAGAGATAGGACGAATTAGCCACGAGCGATCGTATCCACGAGATACATCTTGCTGTGTGTTAGGTTCGCCATCCCTTGCGGTCATGGTGTTATCATCGTGCAGCAAGCTGCCACCGGTTAGAGGCCAGGTTGATACGAACTCTCGCCATCCCAGCACTAAAAGATGTGATGCTGTCGGTTCCCTGCTATCCCTGCATTTTCCCCCAGTTAACGCCCCCCACACACGTTGGCAAGTATTCGGTAGATATTACCAGATCGGAGTTAGGGGACGCTATTCGTGATAATCCTGGCATTTTGTACCATTGGACTGGGGTCTAGGAACACCATCCTTGCGTTGATTGCACCATCGATTTGGTCAGCACGTTACATGGATGGAACTCCGAGAGAGGGGACACTACGAGTCAGATCGAGACTTTGAAGACTGATGCATTCGTTATCGACAGCATGAGAGATAAGCGGCGTTCACATCCCGCAGAGTCCCTGGTTTGTATATCTATCCCCCTATGCCCTCTTGAAATATTCCGAACAATCTTGCAATTTTCAAGGGAGCCATGGCTACGCCTCCAGATTCTCCCCTACCCCCGCTGAAGGGCAGCGAAGTTGGAGTCGGGAATGGCTCTAGCAACCACGACTCGGGCTCTGATCAAGCCATTGATCTCAAACAGGAGCTCATTAACACGCTAGATGTTGATCCCGTCCTGACCAAGAAAATGGCACTGGTCAATGCAGCCATTGATGAAATCGGGATGACCACATTCCAGTGGAAGCTGTTCCTGCTGAATGGATTCGGCTACGCTGTGGATTCGGTACGGTTTTAAGCTCACATCATAGGAGTCTACCCATGCCAGATCGTCACTAACCGAGGCCATAGCTCCTCATCGTGTGTCAATCGATTTCGCAACGGGCGGTCGCGCAGGAATTCGGCAACCCTAATCCCCAGATCGCGGGTGTGGCGTTGGCCTCCCAGGTAGGGTTGCTGGTCGGCGCTGCGATCTGGGGGTTTTCAGCCGATGTCATTGGGCGCAAGCTGGCGTTCAACTCGAGTCTGTTCATCTGTGCTGCGTTCGTCTTGATCGCGGGTGGAATGCCGAACTATATTGGCTTTTCTACCATGTACGAAGAAGTCCCCCTCCGCGCCTCATGGCAGACCCGATAAGGCTAATATAGGGGTTAGAGTCGCGATATACTCCGCCGGAGCGGGTGGAAATTACATTCTCGACGCGACGAACCTGCTCGAATTCCTCCCCGTCTCGCACACCTGGCTCGTCACCTTTCTGGCCGTGTGGTGGGCCGTCGGATACACCATCACCGGCCTGCTCGCCTGGGCGTACATGAGCAACTTCAGCTGCGCGCCCGACGCCGTCGTCTGTCTCCGCGCGGACAACTGGGGATGGCGCTACCTGCACTTCACCTGCGGCAGCCTCGTGCTCGTGATTAGCGTGCTCCGCCTCTTCCTCGTCCGAATGGTGCAAACGCCCAAATGGCTCATTGCGCAAAACCGCGACGAGGAAGTCTACCAGATCCTGCTCGACATCGCAACCAAATACAACCGCCCCCTCACTCTCACCATCGAACAGCTCCACTCGCAGGGCCAGGTCCTGAACAGCGAAAAGTCCGTCTGGTCCGCGGTGCGCCTCGCGGAGCACTTCCGCGGCCTCTTCAGCACACGGCGCCTCGCCTACTCCACCGTCATGATCATCATCAACTGGCTCCTCATCGGCACCGTCAGTCCCCTCTACAGCGTGTTCTTGCCCTACTACCTCGAGTCCAGGGGCGCCGCGACGGGTGACAACTCCAACTACACCACCTGGCGCAACTACGCCATCAACCAGATCGCGGGCATCGTCGGCCCTATCATCGCGGGCGTGCTGGTTGAAACGAGATACCTGGGTCGCCGTGGGACCCTGGCTATTGGTGCGGCAATCACCACGGCCCTCCAGCTGGGGTATACCCAGGTCAAGACCGCAGCGCAGAACCTGGGTGTCTCGGCGGCGATCAGCGCGGCTTCGAATATCTACTACGGGACGATCTACGCGTATACCCCGGAAATCCTGCCCAGCGCACACCGCGCCACGGGGTACGGGCTGTGCGTCGTGTTGAACCGGGTCGGGGGCATCATCGGTGTATTGGTGGGGAGTTACGCGAACGTCGAAACGGTGGCGCCACTGTTCGTCTGTGCTGGGCTGTTCGGGGCGTTGGTTGTGACGAGTTTGCTGCTGCCGTTTGAGAGCCGGGGGAAGAGAACTGTTTAGTTGGATCGTATCTCATTAATTGAGACTACTCTGTAGAATGCTATATATTTGGAATAAATCAAGTTCAATCACCAACTCTCTGTCCACTGGGGTTCAATCCAGAGCACGGACTGTGGCGCATCCCAACCCAACGCTGGGCGGCGCATAAACCAACAAAGCCCAATCGGAGAAAGGCAGGGTAAATAACTGGCCATGATGAAGCCCAGCTCAAGCCTCCAGCCTTGCCGCAAACCTGGAAATACGTTAATTGGCCGTATGTTCGTCCACAAGCGCTGCAGCCTTGCATCGGCGGGGTATAACACCATGATTGGTGCCAACAGTCCAGCCTCATGTGCACCTCGCTGTCTGCCTCACGAATGTAGGGTAGCTTGACGAGATTTATAACTATCATGAGGCGATAAGTAATTCAGATACCAGGGACACAAGGCAGAGTGCTGCAGAAACAAGATGGCACCCGCGAATACGACCAAGGATTACTATGCCATCCTAGAGCTTTCCACGTCGGCGGATCTCAAGTCGATAAGGGCAAGTTATAGGAAGCTTGCCCTGCTGAGACATCCGGATCGGAATAAGAGCGTCACGGCTACGAGGGACTTCCAGTTGGTAGGTCTAGGTCTTATTCTTTGTCTTGTGATCATCTGGTTACTTATCGGTGGTTAGCTACAAGAAGCCTACTCCGCCCTCAGCGACCCTGATAAACGCCAACAGTATGATCGGACATATACACCGACGAAGGCAGGCCGGCATACATCATCCTCTCCATTCTCGTCCTCTGCCCCCTCCACGCCATTTTCGTCGGGTAGTACGAGTACCCCGGCCGATGCCGCACGCCTATCCCGACGAAGGACATTAGAGGAGAAACTACAACGCCAGCGAGCCGAAAGAGTGACACAATACAATGACATATGGGAAGAGAAACGAGCCATCCGGCGGATGCAGGACGAGATCGACCGTCTCCAGAGCAAGTTCGACGAGGAGCAGGCCCAGGAAGAAAAAGAAAAGGGATTCTACGGGTATGTGAACTGGCTGCGAGGAATGAAGATGGCGTCTCCGGAGGAGAAACTGGATCGCGAGCGACGGCAGCTAGACCGGAAGAATGCGGTGCGGATAAAGAGGCTCCAGCTGGATATGAAAAAGGGTAATCTGGCTGGCCTTGAGCGTACTCTAGAGACCATCGATAGAGATATTGATCGAGTTCACGGGCAGATTGAGGCGATTGACCGTGATATCCAGATGGAGAGGGAGATGAAGCGACAGGCAGAGGAAGCTGAGAGACGACGGAAGGAGGAGGCTGAAAGATGGAAACAGGCCGAGGAGCTCGCCAGGAAAAGACGCGCTGAGGCCGACGCTGCGCGGCGGAGAGAGGCGGAGGAAGCTAGACGAGCCGAGGAGCTGAAAAAAACTATGTATAGCTTTTTTCAGGGGATGGAGGAGGAAGGGGGAAAGGGTTCACGAACTATATGCAGGCATGCGGGATGGTGGACAAAGGTTGGGAGCTTTGGTCGCTGTAGCGAGTGCTCGAGGGTGATGAAGCGCTTCCACTTTAGCTGCCCAGGATGCAAAAAGGTTGCCTGTGCATCGTGTCGCGATAGGTTGAAGAGGCCAGGGGCGCCATATTGGAGCGATGACGACTATTCCTGAAGAGTGTATATAGGAGTCGACTTGGGCCACGATATCAGATGGCTACCGTAAAGCAACTGAATAAAGACATCATCGAGATGTATGTCTTGACACTGCACTTTTAGGGTAAAGAGGAAAGCAGCAGCGAGTGGAGCTGTGGAATCTGCAGGACTAAAGCATGCGTGGCACCAATAAGCCAGTTTCCTCGGCAAAAGGGTAAATGAAGTTGGGTCAGTGTTTCGAATAGTTGAATTTAAAAGTAGGAGAGAGCTCGGCTTATGCAGACAAGGTTTAGTGACAGTTATCGTCATGAACCTGGGGTACGCTAGGGGACTCCTATGGGAAGACGCGTGAACCAGGCAAACAAGTGATTCTCTACTGAATTTACGGTCTCAAGATCTTAAGGCATTTACACTCTTTTCCTCGAGCTCTGAGTTATCCTCAGCTCACCACCTTCTCCTGCCCAACCCCTCCAAGCTGGTCTTCAGCCAGCCCCTCGAACGGAGACAGTGTCCACTGTCATCCAACGAACCGGTGGCAGCTGAGCTACTTTAGTGCCATCAGGAAATCCATGTCTGCCCAATCACAATCTGTTCTACCCGGGCCAGTCCCTCAAGTTCTGCAGCTGGAAGGCGAGAACCGGCCATAATTGGAAGAAAATAGAGGGGTAGTTTACATTGTTTGTTCACCATGGAGTAGGTTGGAGAGGATTCTCAGCTGCGCCTGCTAGACTGCGTTTCTATGGGAAGCATAAATAGCAGAGAGAAGAACCACGCGTTGACGGATTTCTAGAACAAGTTTTAGCAACCCCAAGCATCACCGCCACAGCTAGACTCAGGATGGTCTTCTCCGGCTTCTCCCGGAACGTTCGGATTGAACAGGACCCCCAGACAAACCAGACCCTGTTACACGCTGAAGGGAAGGACTCCTTTGGTGATTGGCAGCCCACCTCGATATGTCTTGACGAACACCTTGGTATCAGCCAGGAGCACAAGGGTTTCGACATCACGCAGGAACAGACCCTCTCTGCGCAGGGTAAATCGCTGAGCTCGGTTCTCGTGCCTGGGAGCCTCACGCTGAAAGAAAACTCCGTGTTGTATGCTAAATTCCGCGAAGAGTATGGTGGCTGGGAGACGTCCATTTTTCTGGACCTTCTCTTCAGCATTGACGATCAGGGGTTGTTTGTGAGAGAGGGCTGGTACGTATTACCACCGAGATCGACGTTATCCTGCGGCTCTCCCAGCAGGTAATATGCTTCTACCCTGATACTGATCGTCTTCTCATTGCAGGTCAAATAGTCTCCTACAGTCAGTCGGAGCAATCGCAATGACGAAAGACGGCGAGGTAACAGCGCTTCTTCTTGCGCCGGACGGGAAACTAGCTACTTCACACCTGTCGTTGACCAAGGACTGTCAATTTAATCGCGGGACCATTGAACCCCGGAGCGACAACAGAGAGTGGCAAGTCCGCGAGGGACGCTGTTTTGCTGCATTGGACTTGGTAGGCCTAATGCAATACTCCGGCGAGGAGAAATGGATTGGTTTCAACATCGCATTCAATGTGCAGCTTACCAGCTCCAAGGGGAAGCTGTCGTTGGAAAAGCCGTAGGTTCAGAGCTTGAGAGAAAGTTTTGTTGAATGCTTCTTTCTGACGCCCTCGTCACAGAGCCAAGCAGGGTGACATAAGTATCCCAACCCAGTCCCAGAAAGAGCTTAGAAAGGGTTTAGCCAGCCTGGGCTTCAATGTTGCAGGAAAAGATGCTCTGTCCGTACGTATATACCCTCAATGGCTGCCGCTTCTAAGGCCGGAAAACGGAAATTGATTATCTACTTTGAAAGGCTGCGGCAACGAAAGCAACTGCGCAATGCAGCTACACCTCTGCTATCCTTGCTGGTTTTATCGTGGGCCAGATACTCTACGGGAAGGTTGGAGCGAGTTATGCACCTGCTTTGGCTTTCAAAACCGCATCGATTATTCAATCTGCCACTGGGCCCTTCGTTAGTGACCCGAAACTGAGCGACGAGGTAGCAGCGGTTGCTATCTACAGGGTACTAAAGGCAGAGCTCCCGGCTGCCACAGGACTCAGCCTTCCGGTGATCATGAATGTCTTCGATACTAATAACCAAACCGGGGGAAACAATCAAGTCTCTATCAAGGAGCTGAAGAGCGATGCGGAGACGGAATACGTCCATGGTGGACTTGACGCATCGGTCTTTTGGGACATGACAGAGGGATGGGAAAAGTATGCGAGCCCTTTCTCGTGTTGAACCCACTAACATTCTCTCAGGATTCAGGAGGTGGTCTTAGCAGCCCTCCTCGAGGGAAAGTCAGAGGACTACATCAAACACAGCTTCGACGACCACGCTCATGATGGTATGGATCTTTTACTTCCGCCACCTCCAGGGCTGGATGATTACATTAACCGGTGGAGACGGAATATTGTTGCTGTGCAGGATCAGCTCTTTCTTCTCGAGCCGAAGGTCGGTAATAACGCTGAACAGAGCACTGCCCAGGCACTCGCAGCCATTAGCAATGGACTCACAGGGCTCAACCAATTACTCGAGATCTGGCCGGACTACACGGGGGACGAGGCGACCAACAAGCAGCGCATGGCGATTATACAATCCACCACCGACCTTGTTACGACCGGGGTAAAGACAATCAAGAAGTCCGAGGATGACGACTCGGTTCTCAACCAGGTGCGTCTTTCAACTGCAAGCAATGAGTATAGGCATAAGCTAAGACGAGCAACATTTAGGTCCTCGCGATTGAACAGACGCTGAACGCCATGAAAACCGAATTCACAGAGGACACAGCCTCCGAGCAAGCTGCGCTGGACAGCCTCAAGCCTGAACTCCAAAAGGCAGTTGAGAAAATGTTTGCCGATCAAAAGATCTACCAGAGCGCCCAGAACGAGCTCATGGTCAAGGTGAAAGAGGTTGCCGACCAGGAGCATAAACACGTCGAAGAAGCCACAATCGAAGTACGTCCACCTTCCTTCCCCCCCCCCCCCCCCTCCCCCCTCTCGCCCCATTTCTACGAACTGACCTGACCAACTTGAAAACAGGGTGGCATTAGATGGTACAAGGACTTCCTCCGAAGACGTATTTCCGCCCTCGAAACCACCCAACTCGCCGCTGACATCGCCGCGGAAACCTACTTTGTCTCCGAAAAAACCGTGACCAATCTACAGACCCGCCAGATACTCCTCAACGACACCCACAAGGGCCGGGTCCTGGTTCAGCGCGAGATCAGCAAAGCCGAGATGATCATCCGCGTCCTGAAGCTGATGATCGACGGGACGAAACGGGAGGAGAACCGGATTTTGGCCGTGGTGGACCTCATGTCTACTACTCTGACTGACTTGACGCACATCGGGGAGCCTCCATATCATCGTCCGAACCGGAACATCGAAGATAAGCTCTGCACGGCGGTCTTGGCGGTCCATCGGGAGTCTCTGGTTGATGCGTCCTTTGTGGAGAGTACGCGGAAGGCTGTCACGCTGATTCAGGATTGGTTTGGAGATGATATGCCGAAGGCTACGCAGCAGGAGATTGATGAGATTGTGAAGAATCCGTTGTATAAGGCGTAGCTCACTCATCGCCAGCTGAACCAGACTGCAACCTCATTTAAAACAGTTTTCTTGTAATCGCTTCTTTAAATCACAGATGTATATCTTCAATCCATATCCCAGCTAACATTGTCCCGTACACTTCCCTACATTAATGGGTGGAATGTGGCCTATATACTCTCCAGCTAGTCATCGAACAGTATCCTTTGCCTAGTCCTTCACAGGGAGGGTATCGAGACGTACGGATTCAAAAAAAAAAAATGGATTTCATGCAACAAACTCCACAAAAAACGTATTAACGACCCCCCGAAAGAAAGTGGGGGAAATTTATTTACAACTCCCCATAATGATAACCCGAATGCGGAGCCTTGGCCGCAATATACAAAGCCTGGATGTCCGCCCGCCACTGCGCCTCGTCCACCCTCTTCACCCGCCGATCGTAGGTCATCAACCCGTTCACCTCACCCTCGACGTCCGTCGTCTGCGTCCAGACGGCCCCGCTGCACGCGAACCGACGCACCTGGTCGCGTAGCTCCCCAAGAAGAACGTGGCTGCGGTAGTTCCACACGTCCAAGTTGGCGTCGATTTCGTACGTTTCCTCGATGGTGTCGATTGCGGCTTGGACGTTCCAGAGACTGTGCAATGAATCAATCATATATTTAGTTATACTCTGGTGTTTTGTCACATGGATGAAGGAAGGGAAGGGAAGCGTACTGCTCAATCGACACGTTGTGCCCGATCCCCCCGAATTCCCCTTGGATTCCGATCCGGGAGGGATCGTAGGGGCTCGAGGCGCGGGAGTAGAAGGGGGCGCCGCATTGCGGGTGCGCGTAGTGGTGGTTATCCTACTATTATCAGCTTATGCCTACTTACTTAAAAGACAGAAGGGGGGAGGTACACTGTAGTCGCCGGCTCCGTGGTCGTACCAGCCCGAGGTAGCGTCGATCAGGCGGGTGGGATCTAATTCGCGGACGCGGTCTGAGAGAGCGAATTCGGGGTTGGAGGAGGATAACTGGCCCCAGCCTTCGTTGTAGATCACCCAGGTGAAGATGCTCGGGTAGTTCTTAAGCTGGGTGACCATGAGATCGAGCTGTCGTTCGAATTCCTGTTGTTGCGCGGCGTTGGGCTGGGCAAGGAACAGCGACGGCATGTCTTGGATGAGGAGCATGCCCATCTCATCGCAGGCCCGGTAGAAGAGAGCTGGTTCGACTTTGATCTGGATTTTACATTTCTATTAGTACTGGCGTTGTATCAAACAGGGAGGAGGGAGGCGTACGTGTTTACGGAGCATGTTGATTCCCAAGCTCTGGAGGACCTGTATATCGTATACCATCGCCTCGCGGTTCGGGGGCAGGTAGATTCCGTCCGGCCAGAAGCCCTGGTCGAGGGTTCCGAAGAGGAAGCGGAATTCTCCGTTGATCATCGGGCGCATGATTCCGTCCACGGTGGCCTTGGAGATGGTCCGGAAACCGGTGTAGCTGCGAATGCGGTCCTTTCCTAGGGTGACCGTGATGTTATACAGGTTGGGGGAATCGGGCGACCAGCGTCTGACCCCGGGGACGGTGAATTCAAAGCCCTCGTTTGCTGTGCCGCCGTGCGAGGCGATTTGGTCGCCGCCGTTTTCCACGGTCACCACGACTTTTTCGTTGCCGCCGTTTGCGCTGTGGACGGTGACGCTCACTGGGTATTGTTTTAGCTGCAATTTAGGTAGGTACTGGGGGGAGGGGATTTGGCTTACCCTTGCCGTTCATGTCTGCTGTAAGATCCAGCTGGGTGATATAGTCTGCCGGGGCGGACTCGATCCACACACTTTGCCAAATGCCACTGCAGGGCGTGTAGAAAATATGTGAAGGATGCAGTCGCTGTTTGCCCAGGGGGATGATAGCCCCCTCACCTTCGGTCGGGTCATGGACAAAGACCAGCCTATACGTTTAGCCAGGAACAAGCAGAGGATGGGCTGTGCCTACAATTCATTGGGTCCCTCGAACGAGACAAACTTGGTCGCATCAACGGTAAAGGTGAAATACCCTCCTCGGTGGAAGGCCGCTTGCTTTCCATTGATAAATACGGTGGCCTCGTAATCAACAGCCCCGAAATTGAGCAGCACCTTCTCGCCCTCCCAGCCATGGGGGACGGTGAAGTTGGTTGCAAGCCACGAGTACAATGTAAACCGCCCTTGGATACCTATTTACCGTCAGTAACACAACACTACAACATCATCTCCTGTGAGGCTCACCAGAGAGAGCGCTCTCCAGACACGACGGCACCATCACCTCCTGGTCCAACGCCTGTCCAAACGGCGGATTATCGATCGCACCCGCGCTCAACGCGTTCCGGTACTGCCAGATGCCATTCAGGTTCTGCCACTGCGACCGCTGCAGCTGTGGACGCGGATACTCGGGCCAGGGGTTGGTGCCCAGCTGGTCAGTCCAGGGCGTCGTCAAGGGGGGAGTCTGGGGCGCATAGGGCGTGGTGGCGCCGGCGAGACTAGCGACCGCCAGCAAGGGGAAGAGACACCGATGCAGGGACACGAGCATCTTCCGGTTTTGTTTGACTGCAGGAGTCGGAGCTGCCGGCGACGTGCTGACCCTTTTTATAACTGTCAAGGTTACACCGTCTCGTCACTCTGTCTCTGGTGCCCCCCATCCCTGGGCAGGACTAGTTTTCGTTCAAATCTCCGCGATTGTTGTCTCTGAGGGGTATTGACTGGACTAGACTAGTGGTCCTTGCTCTTCCCCGCACTGCCAATGTGCGCTCACACCCTTGCAGGTGCAGAAAAACTAGTAGATTTGTCGGTCCGAGGGTCTTGGCTCTTCTTGTGATGGTCGCTTCATCTGGATGATATGGTCAGCTGGACCCTGAGCCCTGACGGTGTATATATCGTCGAGTTTTTTTTTCTCTCATATCTCCATACTCCCAACACATTCTCTAAAAAATCGAGTCCCCACGAGGATCATTCCCCAGATCGCCCAACACGAGAATCGAAGTTCCCCCCTTGACGAGTGGCGATCATTTCAGGGCTATCGGCGCGCCTAGTGAAACCCTAAACCAGGCGGGATGGCGATCCCTAGCTGTGCTTGCTCACTTGTGGCTGGACGGAAGAATTGCTTCTTTTGATTAGTTATTCTTGACTGCTTCCCCTGCATGGCTCGGGCGTCGCATTCTCGAGATTAATGTCGCATTCCCAGTATGGCTCGTTCGTGGGATGCACCGTGCGGCGGAGTTGATTGGCTCTGATGCAGCTTTCCCTGAAATTGAGGTCGTGCCATGCATTCCGCAATAATAAACATAAACATCAACATTGGACAAGAGGTATTCTGTCGGTCAACCAGGAGATTACTCGGAGATTGGCCGATGAATGACATCTTTTTTAATCATCTCTTCGTCGTCCAGAGTCTGATCGAAAGACACTGCTTTCCAATTTAAGGGGATGCATAACCCTGGCCCAAATGTAAATTAAAAGTTGTCGAATAGGAATGCGGTTTCCCCTGATCGAATAACGTCAGGTCATATACGGATTACTTTTCAACCAGGGCCTAAGAATCCTATATGCGAATGTATCGCGTATAATTTGAGTAATTAAAAGCAATATGTAGATTATAAAAATAATGGGTCTCGAGAACAGCTGGTGGTGTAACCCAATTGACATGCCATATATATTTCGATCACAGCCCCAAGCGTTGACTGTTCTGCTTTTGCTTTAACCACGCAATTTAGGCTAAACCCACACTTTACAGTCAAATGAAACTTACGTGTAGACATTCAATCAATAAAGATCCAAGCCATGGTACTATCAATTGGATCGATTGAAGATTTGTGGTGAAATTATGCACAGAATGTGGCGGTGGCTTGCGCCTAAGCAATAAGCCGGCGATGGTTAGCCTGAACCTCGTTCGCAGAGAGTAAGATGGCTTCAACTTTCCCCAACTCCCCCAAAACGGTAACATAGCATGACCCTACGTCAATTCGGGCAACGGTAGCTATATACACTATATAGCTTCGGAAAGCCCGTACTAGTAACCGAATAACGCGAGGTGGTTGTGGAGGGTGTCGGCTTTGAAGTTGCAGACGCTCTGCGCTGTCTCCTCGGAGTTAATGGCCCGGAGACTATTCAGGTTGAGGTCCTATGAGAAGGTGTACTTGGGGTTAGTACTTGAGATAGGCATATTTTGTTGGCGGGTGGAGGGCACGGCTGGTGGAGAATACGGAGGTTTACAGGGGCGAAGGTTGGGTGCAGTGATATAGCCCTGTATTTAAAAATGAGGGGAGAGGTTAAGCGAGGGATCGGCTGAGGAATGGATAGTCAGTCTTGTAATCATGACGAAGAGAGCCATTCATGGCAATTATTGACAGATTTCGAGGCGAAACGAAGACCAAGAGGGAAGTTTGTGAGCGTTGTGCAGTGTATGAGTAAGCTATCAATTTATGCAGAGGGCCCAATAATATTCCGAAGTTGATTACTAAGCGCACGGAGCCAATCAAAGCCAAAGATCGGATCTGTTCGCACAACACCACCGTGGAATCAGGAGGAAAAAAAAATAAGAATTGACGGTAATATCTTGAGAAATGGCTACCTTATATACTGACAGTTATATCCCGTTTCATTAAAAGGATTGGGATGTCTGAGATGGACGTCATCGGCTGAGATGACTCGGCTCGAGGTCGCTCGTCTCGAGGCGGACGAACTCAAACGCCTCACGCCTTCCCGAGGAGGCAAGCGAAAACCTCGCCTCGAGCCTCCCCTGCAGCCGAAGCGGGCATTTTGCGGGGAAAAATCAGAGTTTGTGGGGAAAACACCTCCAGCATCGCCCCGGATCACCCCATTGCCTCTCGACTGCCACCCTGATGGCTGGCCATGATGTCAATTGGGCCTGCCTTACGAGTAGTAGTATAAAACCCGGATGGGGTGCCCCCTGTCCTCACCCCAGTTCTCGGTCCACACACGCAGAACAGGTACAATGGCGACATCTATCTCTAAGAACGACATGGACGTGAAGGAGGAAATTGAGGATGTGGAGGCTCCGACGTTTACGCCCGAGGAGGAAAAGGCGCTGGTGCGCAAGGTTGACATGACTCTTTTGCCGACGATTTGGATCATGTATTTGCTGTCGTACATGGATCGGACTAAGTATTTGCCCTATCGCCTTTGCTCTGAGGTGGAAGAGGCTAACTGAGAGCAGTATTGGAAACGCAAAGATTGGAGGCATGCAGGACGACCTCGAGCTCTCCTCGAACGAGTATTCGATTGCCCTGGTGGTATTCTTTATCGGCTATGTCTTGTTTGAGGTTCCTAGCAAGTATGTCTGCCTTTCCTAATTAATCGCTGCAAGAATATCCTCTAATTTCTGGCTAGCCTCGTACTGAGTCGCTCGCGTCCATCCATCTTCCTTCCTACCATCATGTGTATCTGGGGAGCTCTAACCTGCGCCATGGGGGCGATCAAAGACTTTAAACATCTCGTCGTCCTGCGCACTATCATCGGTACTTTCCACCTCCTGCCCCCCTTCATCCCGTGGCCATAAACTAAGTGATACAGGCTGCATCGAAGCCGGCTTTGCCCCGGGCGTCCTCCTCGTCCTCTCCTCCTGGTACAAACGTACCGAACAATCCAAGCGATTCGGTGTTTACATCTCCGCCGCCATCCTCTCCGGCGCGTTCGGCGGACTCCTTGCAGCCGTCATCATCGAGGGACTCGAAGGCGTCCACGGTATCCGCGGCTGGCGCTGGCTATTTATCGTCGAGGGCGCTGCTACCGTCGGTGTTTCGATTATCTGTGCCTTCATCCTGCCGGATTTCCCGGCTACGTCGCGCCGCCTGTCCGAACGGGAACGACATATCGCCGTCGCCCGACTCCAGAGCGATAATGTCACGGCGATGACGGAGGATCTGGGCCCTATGTCGCCCGGTCAGGCTGTATTGGAGGCTGTGAAGAATTGGAAGACTTGGGTGTTTATCGTTGGATATATGGTAACCCCCCCCCCCCCCCCCCCTCCCCCGATCACATCCGCAGTCGGTATAAAGAGATGGCGTTAATCCAATGAATGAAATGAATAGGTCATCGTCGGCTCCAGCACCCTCTCCTACTTCTATCCAACCCTGATCAAGGGCCTCTTCGGCGACGCCTCCACACAGCGCATCAACTTCCTTACTATCCCCATCTACGCCGTCGCGTTCGTCTGCACCGCTATAACGGCCTACTTCTCCGATAAGATTCCCGGGTGGCGTGGCCTGGTCATCGCCTGCTGGCTTACCTTCTCGCTCATCTGCTCGATCTGCGTCTGCGCGATATACAACTTCACGGCGCGGTACGTTCTGCTTGTCCTCATGGCAGCGGGTCTCTGGGCGACGAATGGCGGAACACTCGCGTATGCGTCGTCTGCGTTTGCCAGTATGCACCCGCAGACGCGCGGAGTGAGTTTGGCGCTGGTGAATGCTATGGGAAATTTGTCGCAGATATACGGATCGGTAGGTGCTCCTTTTCACGAACTGGATTTGGTATTCAACGGAAGTGAGAGAAAGCTAACTAGCGTAGTATCTGTTCCCGTCGGAGGATAGCCCGAAGTATCTCATGGGCTTTGCGGTTATTTCGGCTATGCTGGCGCTGGGCGTGGTTGTTTTCCTTGGGTTACAGATGTGGTTTTACCGCAGTATGCGAAAGACGGGGTCTGTCGCTGTGTAAATTATATTATGGGCTCATTTATCATACTGGATTAAATTCCATTCCGACCTCCATATCTCCATCGCAAGATTCCCGTGTCACGTGTGTACTGTGTCCTGAAATCACACTACGATTCATAACACCCAAGTCGCAGTTGTTGAGGGGTTATAGCGCTGCCCTTCTTGGAGGCGGGGACTGGCATTTCCGATGTTGGGGATCATGCTCTGTTACGCCCCCATCTGCACTGCGGCCTGGTCTGCCGCCAGGAATATTCACAGGACGGTCGTGGCAAATGCGTTCATATGCTCGGCATTATCGAGACAGTATGGCCCATAGGCCCGCATCGTCATGAATGTGTTTGGTCCTGGGAGAACCCCCTGCAGATAGTTTTCGTACCCGCCTTTGATTAACCCAAACACAACAATCGCTTCCCCGCCATCCTGAGCGATGAGCACTCGGCTAGCCAGTTGGTTAGCCTTTGAGCGGAAGAAGCTACTGTAGATAGAGCACTCACTGTCCATTAAAAATGGCACCTGAGCCACTGAAGACGAGCCCAACCATCTCCACGGCTTCCTGGACCTCGATTTTCTCCCGTTCCTGGCCTTACCTCTTCCTCTTTCTTCACCTCTAACAGGGCGAAGAGGCGCTTGGTGCTGCGTGCCCAGATGGCGCCGTCCCTTAGTGGTGTATCCGACCTGGACGAACTTTGGCTCGAAGCGGACATACTTCAGCGTAGATAAACTTCTTTCGGCTTCTATTTATTGAACAGAGAGGTCAGCATCATGTGTAACTCCACTTTAGACTTTTTGAGGCTCCGATTTTGGGAAACTACCTTGTAAACACTGGCGGTGGAGATCCAGGACGGGCATAAAGGAGCTTCGCCACGTCGGAGAGGTCTCGTGCACCCCATCTAGCTGCAGTCCTCCTATCTTACTCAGAATATCTCCACTCGGTGATGGATCGTAGACCAGCTCTGTCATCGCTAGTTCCTTTCCTTGGATACTCGGTAAAATGGCTGGCAATAATATAGGCGAGATAGTTTAACCGAGACGCCGAGCTTTCCGGAACCAGGAGCGGCAAACGACAGCCATGATCGAGATAGTCATTTTGTCTTTCTAGCTTCTTTGCCATGCCCTCTATATCCAGGTTCAGGGGGTACTTGTCAAGATCCGAGAGGGAGAGGGGAGAGAAAAATTGGCGAACAGAATCGTCCCCTTTCTCCTCTTCCTGGAGAAGTGGATACAAGTGAATATTGAGTGCCTGGCAATCCTCCGGGCTCAGATCATAACCTGGAAGGCCTTCCTCTGTTGTGATTATGCGGGACATGGACTCTAGAGAGGACAAGGACGTTTCTTTATCCACAGGTCTCGCCAAAAACCTCTTGAAGGACTCACCGGCTCTCTTTCTCAGCCTGACTGTTGAGCAGGTGAACCTGGTGCGTATGGTGAGCGGTCTCTGAGGGATTTCCTGTGAGGGAGGGGGATCTGCCATGGCGACATAAGACGGAATCGAATGTGATTGGAGAAGAGGAAGAGGAAGGGTTGGAGAAATGAATCCAAGGTTCAGCCACGTTCTGACTTGGTTGTACCTCCCAACGTACCTGGGTGTTATGGTGGTGGATTCCTCAGGCAGAGCTCATAGTCTTCCAACCCACAAACACAACCACAACCACAGCCATTTCCCCCTCTCAGCCCACCGTGAAGACCAGCTGTACGCCCCTACCTCTCTTCCCCCTTGATACCGTGAACATCATTAGAATCGTTGGGCTGGTTAGAGCCATCAAGGAACTCTCGCGGGAACTCAAATACAACCCGTGTCTATTTTGGACAAGTGAGATATCCTTTCCATCGTCATGACTATGAGGACGTAATGACTTGTTTTTATCTTACCAAATTTAGCCCGAGAGCCCTGTCATACATACGAGCAATAATAAAAGATTCCAGAACCTTCGCGAAGCCTACCCACGTACTCCATTCGAGTGAGTAACTGGAATCAGATTCCGTCGGCTGAGTCAAAAGTCTTTAACAGGATTCGTAACACTACCAAAGTGCCCTTCGAGTCGAGAACCTTTCGTTTCAACCAACACCTCAATAGCTTCTGCGGCGAACTTCATAAGGTCAGAGAGATATGACGAGAGCCAATTCAGCCCACAAATCTTGCGGGGGGAAGTGCCCTTTCCCGGGCGTGAATTTTACTGGTATTTCTGAAATCTAGATGACTTAGGAACCTTTACAGCAATAAACGAAATGCTCCGACTCAATATGAAGGGATGAATTGAGGCTCAACGTAGAGCGTTCGGAATCTACGTGGAAGACCGCTACTCATTCTGGGTACCCCTGCTACCGACCAGTTCGACCAGTTGCCCGCCTTCGCGACAAGTCTGCCATTCATTCTGCGCTCCCTTACGAGCCACCCTATTGATCTGCACGGCGCAATAATGCCAATTACCATCTCTGTAAGTATACATTCTATGTTTGACAACTCTTTTCATGACAATGCTTCCCCTTCAACTTGAAAATGTCTGAATCCGTTTGCATTTCCTTACAGATACACCGTCCCGCCGCACTCACCATATACTCAAAATCCCTATCACAAAAACCACTCCTCCCCCTCAGACCAATGCACAACCCACCCCGTAAACCCCGGTTCACCCGTCGAGCCTCCAAACGGCTTCCCATACGGCAAAGCCCCGACCTCAGCCAACTGCCAGATCTGGCCCCGATGCTCCCCAGTGACAATCAGATGCCAATACATGCCGCAGCCATCCGTCCCGAGCTCGATCGAGCCGCAGTTCCAAGCCTGATCGTGGAGCTCTGCATACTCGGGATTTTCCGTCTCACCCTCCCAGATCCAGAGTTCCGTCAGGGGAAACGGTAAGCGGAGTCCCTCCTTCTGCTGCATTTGCAATGGCTGGAGGCCGTACTCTGGCGGGCCGGTGGGACAGCCACTGGCTATTTCGGCGACGAATGTGCGGTATGGCTCAGGGAGGATGACCTGGTGGGTTTCTTCGAAGGTGTGAACCCATTCCCAGCCGAGGGGTGGGTTGGTTTCGTGGTTGGCGAAGATGGCGCGGAGGGTTTCGAGCTGGTTCTCGAGAGAGTTGGGCCCGTTGGTGGAAGGGGGAACGCTTTGGTTCACTTCACTTTCGGACATTTTGAATATTTTCCCGCCACGAATGTCATTTGGGATGTGTGGGAGGCTCTAGGTTCCCGTCAATTTCACTTCTTGATCAGATATTCTGTTCACCCTTTAGCGCGGGGTCTTGTCGGGCCTTGGCGAGGCTGGATACGAGGGATCTTCACGCACCCAGCTGGCCTTTCCGAGATCTGGAAATTGGGAGAGGCAAGTATCCACATGGAGCAGTGGGAATACTATGTGAAATGCATATCTCCACATCGTGGACTCTTGAGTGCTAGTGCTATCTCCTAAGACTTTGGTTCGCTATATACATGCGTCCAGTCAACCGGCTCCCCAAAGTTCGGACTACCGTTACTATGAGTCCCCACCAGCTGGATCATCGTGTACCTGCTGTCATCGCAAGCTCCCGCACTGCTGGAGGTCGCATGGTAGGCGTTCCAGGTTTGAGTGCCGTCCGGACTAACAAAGAAGGAGTTATGGCCGGTGCCATAGTTCCCATTGCCCGAGCCAAACACGCAACCGTTGTGCTTGGACCACGCTGCTGCACTGCGTGGGTCTGTGGCGCCATCCCAGGCCAGCTGGCCCAGACAGTAATTGGGTGTCCAACAATACGAGGCGGAGTAGATGATGTAGGTTACTCCACCGAAGTAGAGCGCAACGGGGCCCTCGTTCACGGGTGTGCCGTACGTCTCGAAGGTGTACGTTGGCTCGGAGACGACATAGATACTCCCGGTAAGCGAGACGTAGTCGGAGCCTAGCTGTTGAAGGCAGATGGACTGGTACGACACGCCGTGGAAGCAGGAAAACATTAAGAAATTGCCCCAGCTGCTGAAGCGCAGGACCGAAGCGTCGATGGACCACTCGGTTGTCAACTGGCCGGCATAGGTATAATCATCCCAAGGAGTTGTGCCGCCTGGTAGAGTCAGGAAAACACGTTTCTTGTGGTTACCATAGTTCAGTAGGTTCTTATTTCTCACCTGCAAGGACGTGAAGTCGTTGGCCATCAAGATCGTCACCGTTGCCAGCGGTAAAGTAAATGTACCATTTCTCACCCAGGTAGTGGACCTCGGGCGCCCACACATTACAACATCGCGACGACGTGGTAGACGAGTATACAACCTTCTTTGTTGCGGTCTTGAGCCCGTCGATCGTCGTCGACCGGGCAATTTCCACGTCCGTCCATGTTGTGCTGAGCAGGTAGTAGTAGCCACCGCTGTAGGCGACGAAAGGGTCACTACCGCCAGGGTTGCGAATAGGGTTGGTCCATGCGAGCGCCGCTGGGAAAATCGCGACAAACGCCAACAGGGTCGCGAAGATCCGATGGAAAAACAACGTCATGTTGAGAGAAATGTCGTGTCACTATCTTGTCGACGCTACGATGCTTCGTTCGGTACTACGGCCCCCATACTTGTATCCGGGGTTAAGAGGAGAGAGGCTCACGATTTGATGTTGCGCGGGAGATTAATTTCCGTTGCATAAATGAACTCCATCGCGATTGAAGGACTAGCTCATGTCGCTGCAGACTATCCCGTATTGTGGCTTGAGGATCGTTTCATCCCGCCGGAGGGATGTGATATTGGTCCAACCAGAGCAAGCCTGACCTGCTTTAAAAATGTAGGGGGAATATCTTCCGGAAAATTAGTATCACAGGTTATTGCGCCAAATATGCCTCCGGTTGGCATGCCCCGCCGGACTGGAAACTATCCATGAGTATTGACCCACGACGGTGCAGCATTACCTATGAGGGATCCGGGGATGTTATGGAAGAAGGCTTTAGTGTGCAATGGATTCTACGTAGCGAAACTTCTCCCGTACGGACAACTGTGATCACGACCGACTTCAATGGGCTCTGACTTTGGGTATGGGCTCGTACGCCAGATTCAGGCTACCCTACACTAGCAGTGAAAGCTTAGTGTATGCTGCTAGTCTGGCAATATCACGCGAGTTACGCTATCACAGGCGACCGGTTGACGTCGTTACAAATGTGGCAAATGTGGCGGGAGATGTTCGGACTCAGAGTAATCCTGGCACTTGTGAAGTGGGGGTACTAGATCACTAACAGTTTGCGGCGGCGCTCATGCATCGTGTGCGTACAGATGTAACAACGGGAATGATAGAGGTCGTGCTTTGGCTTCCGCATGCTGTGATCTTTGCCATAATGGACTATGTCCCGGAATGGCTGTATATGCAAATGACGAGAAAGGGGAGGACAGAGCAGAAGACTCCGGAGATGGCTGCTGAGAAGAGACAGTGAATGGAAGAGAATGTGATAATAGTTGACGGTATAAGTAACAGCTTTGAGTGCTCCATGCTACTTCATCTTTCCTTTTCATACAGTATACTATACTGCCTTTTTATGTCAACTTGCACAGCTAACCGTCTTGTACAATTTCGCCCCTGCGAACTCGAGGTAGAAGCCTATACGCCGGCTTCTCTTCTCATCTGCTCGCTGTTGATGAATTCGCATCGGCTAAACAACTTCTCCCAGTGAACTGCCTGTTCTGCAGCGGTAGAAGGACTCTCCCCTCGCGCCACCGTCACCGGTGCCGTTCCATACAGTCCCCCAAACACCTTTAGCGCAATACTACTAGGGAATTCGCCGTCGACCGCTCCCTCCGTCCCATGAGGGAAAGCATTCGGCCAAGTCTCCCGACCAGACGCGGCTATCCGAGGGCTCCCTGTACCAGCAAACCGCGCAATGGCGCGACTCATTCTTTTGCCTAGTTCCAGCTGTGGAGGTGAATTGTCCGTACTCCCCGGGAGACTCGGGACATTCAGCACATATGGAATGTCGCTCAAATGCGCCACGCGCCACATCGGAACGCCCATCATCTCATACGCGGCGGAGAAACGAGTCGTGTTGGCCTCATACAGCCACACCTGAGACGGGTCTGCGCCTCCGTTCTTCACATACTGCCATGCAAAGTCCAGCACGGGGCAAGTAAACCATATGTCTCGATTCATTTGTGCGGCGCGGTAGTATTGTGTTGAGACGGGGCTAGTGGAGCCGTCGGCTTGAAGGGGAGCCATGTGATTGAAGTCCTCCAGTGGGTATAGTTCCAGGAGCTGCTTCTTGGTCGTCTCGCTAAGACCGTACAGCCATCGTCCAAAGCTTCCCATCACTTCTTCGTCTGTTGACGTCGATGGGGACGCATACCAGGCTCCGTCGTTTGTCACCCATGATGCAATTACCGGGACTCCCCGGGCGAATCGGCCGTCCCGCATGAGCTGAGAGGGTCGATTGCGGATGAAGTCGCCGTCGAGGGTTGGGTAGAAGAGCCCCTCGCCAAAGGGGGGGCGAGCGTTACGAGAGGCAAACACGGAGAGGTTCGTTAGGACACTGGCATCGGCTGCCTGGAGACATTTCAATGTCTCCATAGACTGGTCGTCGCCATCTACAGCGCATCCCGCTTGTCTCGCGATATCTGCGGTGTTCCTGGCCACCAGGTCTGAGTTGGTGTTGAAGTTTGTCCCTGGCCCGCCGGACATCATTCTGGAGGTTTCTCGTTACCCCCGTTGAATCAAACAATGAAAAAAAAAAAAAAAAAGTATACATATACATACACTGCTTGTTGAAAGGGAACGCCCTTTTCACCTCCAAAGCCTGTGAGGTGTAGGCCAATATCACTGGCCCCGACACTTTGTCCGATAACGGTTACTTGGAGCAGTCAGTCAGTACGTACCTCCGTTTGTGTGTCAGTTTATGGATAACACAGTTCTCCCTACCTCTAGTTGGGTCACCACCAAAAGCCTCGATATTATCGCGCACCCCTGACCATATCGTCAGTATCGTTACTAACGGAAATATTAGAATCCACCCTACACTCCAATGCGGCTAGGTGATCGCGCAATCCTGCATTCGTGTACTTTGCCTCAATAAAGGCCTTGCCTGTCGCGAATCCAAAGACTAAGACTGGACATTAGAGATATAGCTACAAATAGAGGGAGGGAAGGGGGGAGGTAGGTTCTACACCCAAGACGATAATTAATCCCAACGAAGATCAACGGCTGCCCATCTGCCATTGCTTGAGTGACCAACCCATCCGGGGTGTAGAGAATATCCGACGCAGATCCCAGCGCATGACCACCTAAGCGTTTATTAGCGGGCTACAAGTTCGGTGGCCAGATATAAAAACACGGCAAAAAAAAAGAAACTATAGTACTATATCCCCATGGATCCATACCGCAACGGGTAATTTCGAGTCCTGCCTGTTGTTGCTCTTTCGATGTCGGGCAACCCGCAAACTCAAACAGTTTTCGCTGACATTCACCACTGGACTCGTGAATGGGAGGACATCTCCCGTGGCCTGGGGACACCAGGCTCCTGGCTGGGTGGCATCGATAATCGAGCCTGCAGGGAGATTCACGGGAACAGGAGGGGCGAAGCGACGGCCTCCTGTGGGTTCTTCGGCGTAGAAGATATTTTGGAAGTGTTCCACGTCGGAACGAGAGGTGTAGCTGCCCCGGTAGGTGATATTTTGGGCGGTGGTTACTGTTGGTTGGGGGTGGAATCGGTGGAGGACGCGTGGTCCATATTCCAGGTCTAGTTCGAGAAGGGCCTGATTTAATGGGTCATAGTAGAATGCGAGAAGGCAGATTATTGGGATTAAAATGAGATGGACGCTACTAAGACTGTTTGCCATGATAGAAGGATATACCCAGAGAGCCGGGGACAGAGGAGGAGAGAAAGTGACAAGGTCAATGGTACTGAAGTTCAGGCTGATGCATCATGATGACATGACTCATGTACGGAGTAGATACTCTGGTTCCGCAAAGAACCCTATCAGGGACTCAGCCCAGCGATGGTCAGAGAAAGTTCAACGTTGGTTGGAGCCGCCCCACAAAAGAGCGCACACGGAAAGACGAACTGCATGATTCAGGATACAAGGTTCGACGACCCGACCCTCGGGGGCGTCGAGCAACTCATCCCAGCAGTCAACCGAGAAGTAGTCGTAATTCTGATCATGGTCGTCCCGGGTATGCCTCTGGCAGTGATTTGATATACGTAAGAGCTTCTCGAAATCGATGCACAAAATGTTTAGGTCGGCCACCCACCGGCCGCGATCCAGGACGGAGATGACGGACTCCACGACCATCACGTCCTGGTCGATCGTGCGTTCGTCTCCCGCATCCAGGGGAAACTTCCATTCGGTAAAGGAGAGGTGCAGCGAGGTTCCGGTGAAGTTGTTCTCGCGCTTGAAGTCGTACGGGGTGTGCGCAACCACGTTGAATGCGTCGGTGGGTCTCCGGATCCGTGGCTCCTGCGGTGCCACCAGCAGAGTGAGGCCCGGGTGACCGATGTTGCCGACAATCCGTCGGACGGCGTGCAATGCTTGAGGCTCGAAGGGATCCGAAAGGACCGCGGCCGCGACGAAGATGGAGGCCTCGGAGCAGAGGGCCAGGGTGGACTCCAGATCCGCGGGCTGGAGGTTAATTCGGCCCGTTTCAAACATTGCAATACACGAAAAGGAGTGCGGGAGATCCAGCCCCTCGAGCTCCAGGCGCTTCAAGGTCGGCCTCGTCAAGTGAACAAAATCCATGGGGGTTTCTGGCACCGAGAGGGGGAAACGGACCGACTTTGGGAGCCAGCCGCACTCGTACAGCGGTCGCGAGACCGTAGTCAGGGATACCGTGGCATCGCCCAGTCCCTGGTAGACCCCAGAGGCTAGGGTTAAGGCAGCGAGCGAAATGCAAAATTGGTCTGGCAGGATGGAATAGGCCGCGACCATCGAGATCCCTGGGGCCCTCTTCTTCGATATATGGTCCGGGTTCTTCCACGACCACCGCTGTGGCGAGGTCGCATCCACCGCATCGATTGTAATTAAACACAGGTAATCGGACAGAAGGGCTGGGTTAATCTTGGCTTGTGCGAAATGGGCCAGGCCAGTGGCAGGGCTCAGCTCCTGCTGCGTCACGGCTACAGCCTTGTCGTGAAGGTCCAGATAGTCAGCGTTTTCACGCCCTTCTATGACGTATAGTCCAAGCCTCCAGTCACCGAAGACCAGGCGATACTTGATGGCCGCATCGGTACGACCGCAGAGTTGCTCGTTGTGCCGCCTCACAGACGAAGGGAACAACACCGTTGCCGGGAGCTCCAGAGAGGTAGCGCCGTCCCGGCGTCGGTCGCAAATGGCATAGTTGGTTGCCACCAGAGAACAGTGCTCACCATATGAGTTACATTGCGCTGCTATGGATTCCAGCGGGATTCGCCGTGTGCTCGTAGGGCCGGTATCCGATCTAGGACCTGTAGTCAATACATGCCGCGGACGGGCTTTTAATCGTTGTTGAGTGTAGTTTAAGCCAAGCGGAAACGCCCAAGGGTAGGCACCTACCGAGTAATAAGCCATCGAGAATGTACCGTCCGGAAAGTAGTCTCTCCATCCGCATTCCGCTTCCGATTCTCTTCCTGGCTGGGGATCGCCGTGGCAATCTCCCACGCATAGACCGTGGCAGCATCGGTACAACTGGACGCATTCAGGGCCTGTGCGATGACCGCCTCCGTCCCCTGCAAACCCAGATCGGCGGCGATTCGACGAAGATAGTCAATGCCACAGTCCCGGTCATTGTTCTGGGATAGGGCGGAGAGCGTCCGCGGGCTGCAAATGCCAAAAAAGGGCATCAGGGCGGCGGACCGGTCGACCAGGAACGACTTTGCGCGTCGCTGGCCGTACTGGACCAGCTGGCCGGCCGTTTGGCCGGTGGAATCCCCCGCCAGCAGCAGGACGGCTGCATCCACCAACTCTCTCAGCCAGTTAAACCGGTTGACGCTTTCCGGGCCGAGTCGCTCGAGGACGGCCCACAGGTCAACAAACCACTGGGCGACCCGCCGATGGTCTCGCACGCTGACCCTCCACTCGTGGAACAGGCTCCCCAAAACGACCAACCTGAATTCCGCAAAGGTGACCCGGGTAAAGTCCCGCTGGCTCCGCGCGATGACGGGGTCCCCGTAGTACCTGATATGGGAGAGGGCGAGAGACCATTTCAACCCGCCGGAGAGATTCGGCACCATGGCCTCCTGCCCGATCGTCCCCTTGCCTCCGGGCGGGAACAGTCGATCTCGAAACCGGACATGGGTCGTCTCCTTCCCCAGCACGATGAGGTCCGGGAAGAGATGCCAGGACGAGAAGGCCAAGAAGAGTGAGCCGCTCGACATCATGATCGGGGTGCCCGCCAGCAGCGCCTCGAGCCCATGCATCGCCTGTTTCCACACACTGAGCACGCTGCTATACGTCGACGTATCGGCCAGCAACGGGAGATTGAGATTACGCTCGATGAGGGACAGTTGCGCGCACTCGAACGCCTTGGCCCGGTCCGCACGGCGCAGCCACGACCGCGCACTATGATCCCACCGCGCCAGGTTGTCCCGCGAGATATCCTGGCGAGCCGCAAAGAGGCACGACGCGGATATGATTCTGTTCTCCCGGTAGCCCGCTTCGATCTCCCGCTTGCGCTGGTCGACCAGCTCGACCCACAGGGCCGTGGCCTGTTTCGCATCCCAGGCCCGTGCCAGCAGACAGGAGAGCAGGTAGACTCCGATCGACGCGGTGCCCGACGTTGCGGCGGCCCACAGCGTGGTTCCGTCGGCGCCCACGTACTTCTCAAAGGGCCCATGGATGGCAGACCCGGGCGGGCTGATGCCGGGGGTCTGCACGACCTCTGAGACGCGGGTGCCAAATGCCTTTCGTTGTTCGCGGCAAAGATCGAGTTGGTGAGCCTGCCCAGGGTCGACGACATCTTGGGTAGGTTTCTTCTGGTCACGAACAATATTCTATTCTTTTTCCGAGGTTGAGTGCTCTACAAGTGATAGAATTTTGCATTATCCTGCGAATTTGCGAGTGAAATTCGGCCATCTCTGCCTTGTTCCCTTTCGAAGCCCCGCGAGGCTGTACAGTCTGCATGGCGTTGCTGACCACATCGTCACCGGCCAATGATGGAACCCATCAGAATTTCCTCAGTTATCGGTGTTGAAGCGCGTGTAAATACTCCTAAATCCCGTCCAGATCCAGCTGCAACCTGCGATCGGGGTTTAGCCTCCTCGTGAGTGCTTATTTCTTGGCTGACTCCATGCTTCAAAGCCCTGAAAGCCAAGAGGTTGTCATGAATCCTGGAGAGTCTCCCTGCGATCGGCAGTTTGAATCACTCAGCAGGTTGGGGGCGGCAGGTAACCAGCTCTATATAAGACCCCCCTCGTCCCCCCCCGCTTTAGGGTTCGTCATACTCTACCCCAGTCCCTACTACCTACGTACTTATTTACACCCCCTGGAACCAAGGTAAATCAACGATGCCCCGACAAGCCAGAGGATCACGACGAACCACACAGCCACAAACCTCCACACAGGAAAAACAACAACAACAACCGCTCTTCTTCTGGCGAGAGACCGAGGGCGCCGGTGGATTTCTCGCGCCCTGGTACGCGTCCCCCTTTACGGAGGGGAATCGCACCTTCACCTCGGTCGGCCACTGGGTGACAGCAGAAAAGGCAAAACTATTTGGCGATCAAGTAAGCTCGCTCAGCAGCTCACGGGACGTGGGAAGGTATGCCGCTGACTCCGCTGACTCCAATTATAGGCAGCCCTGAAACGGATTCTCGCCACCAGAGATACCGACAAGCATCGCGCGATCGGGCGCAACATTAAGAACTTCAACGAGCCGGTGTGGAAGAGAGGTAACTTTGCTCTATCTCTAGCTGTTTTTGTTAATTCGAAGTTCTCCACTGACAAGGGAAGTAGAATGCTATCGTCTCGCGGTCAGGGCGAATTTTCTCAAATTCAACAGCCCCAGTCGCGAGAATCGGTCGGGCATTCGCGACCGGCTGCTCCGCACGGGCAACCGCCAGCTCGTCAATGCCTCTCCGTATGATCGGCTCTGGGGCGTCGGGCTGAAGGCGGCGGATGCGAAAAGGGCAGAGAGAGGAGAATGGGGAGAGAACCTGTATGGTAAAGCGGTGATGGAGGTTCGGAGGGACTTGGAGTGGAAATCCAATCCCGACTCGAGTGCCGCTTTTGACACGCCTGGGAGTGGCTTGAATATCAACTGGTGATGCCTTGTATTTATATTGATGTTTATGCTTAAGTTTCTGTTTACGCGAATATGATACAGATCAACAGCCCTAGTTTCAACAATAACAATGATAATAACAAGAACAAAAATAACTCCTGTTGTATTCGCCCTCTATTCTCCACCTCCACATCCACCAACTATCAATAATCGCAATACACAGCCAGGTAGAAATTGTACGCGATAAAGATCGGAGCGCACTCCAACACCTCCTGCTCTCCCGCATCCGTACACTTGACCGGGTCCTTGCCCGGGCATTCCAACGTCCCAGGCCCGCTGCCATCGCTCTTATACGTGCACCCTTTGGCACCGCCCCTCTCCATCGTCCACTCGCCGTCCGGGTTAGGCGGGTTCTCCAGGTCGTCATAGTCACCCGGGGCATCGCAGAAGGTGTCCGGGCAGTCGGCGTCTTGCTCTGCGTCGCAGACATTCAGGGTCGAGCCGTCGAGCTCGCGGTGGACGAACCACCATTCCATCCGGTTGTCGATCTGGTCGATGACGTTCAGGTAGAAGATCTCGAGACTCTGAGTTGGCTTTGGAGGATCATCATCGCCGCCGCCATCATCATCGTCATCGTCATCATCATCATCATCATCATCATCATCATCGTCGTCGTCATCGTCATCATCGTCGTCGTCGTCGTCGTCGTCGTCCCCGCCATCATCATCATCATCATCCCCACCCTCGGTATCATCATCTCCTCCATCACCCTCATCATCAGCCCCGTCAGATGTCCCGTCATTATCATCATCCGGAACAGAGTCCGGACCCGGATAATCACCCTCGATGATATTAGGCTCCTGATCCCCACCAACCGTGCCTCCTTGCACGGGATTGATATTCAGAGGTGGGAAATCACACGTTGTGTCGCCATCATCATCATCATCGTCGTCATCATCATCGTCATCGTCGGGGTCTTCTGTATCAGGGTCTTCGGGATCCTGCCAATCGTCTCCCTTGGGGCAAGTGATCATTGGTATACAGGGGTGTCCAGTGTCGCAGAAGGGTCCGGTGCAGCCTCCACACCCGGTGATGCAGATGGGGCCTGGGGGGCCCGGGATGACGATGACAGGAGGGAACGGGCCACCCCAATCATCATCATCATCGTCGTCGTCGTCCCCATCATCATCATCTCCACCATCATCATCATCGTCATCGTCGTCGTCGTCGTCATCATCATCATCTCCACCATCATCATCATCGTCATCGTCGTCGTCGTCGTCATCATCATCATCGTCACCCTCGTCATCATCATCAGTGACAATGGTAGTAGGATAAGGATACGGCGTGATGGTCCTGGTAACAGGCGCATGAGTGACTCCCTCGGACGACTCAGGATTCGGATCATTCGTGATAACAATCGGCGGCGGCAAGATACTCGGGATCGGAGTGAACGTAAAGCCATCTCCAGGAGGGTAGGACTGATCCCAGAACGAGATCGTCTGGGTAACAATCGGCGGCAACGTAATGGTAGTGGTCTGCACGGTACGGGTGATAGTGCCGTCGCTCGTCCAGGCAACCTCCAGGTCGGTCGTGTACGGGGGCAAAGTCAGAGTAGTTGGGCTGGGGAGGACCAAGGGAGGTAAGACGAAATTACACGGCGGCTCGCAGGAGATCTGGGGCTCGTCATCTTCCCAGATCGACGGGTCGATCAGGACATCCCCGTCACCTTCACCGTCCTCATCGTCGTCATCGCCACCGCCGCCGCCGCCACTGCCACCAGTACTAAAGCTCTGGAGATCAACGGCCCAGTCACTAACACCGGCAAAGTTAAGGCCTCTCCATCTCGAAATGCGGCTGTTCTTAACATCGGCGTTCATATACCCAACCCATTCCACCGAGTCATAGACAAGAATAGTGCTGTCTGAGTCCTCATCGTAGCGCTCGTTCCAGCCCGTGGTGGTCTTTTTGATGTTGTTGATCTCGGCATCCGAGATATAACCACCGGTTTCGGTGCACTGGCCGGGCTTGGCGGGGGATTCGTTGCGTTCGCCCAGATACGTACACAGGGGGCCATCGCAGTTGGCGTCGGACATTTTGAATGATCGGCCATAGCTGGAAATGCCGACCATGATCTTGTTGGCGGGGACGCCGGCCTTGGTGACCATGGTGAGGGAGTTCATGGTTTCGGTGATGTTGACGTGGGATCGGAGACAGTTTCCTGATGGGCATTGAGGCCTGAGAAAAAAAGAAATAAAGTGTTAGCTGAAGAAATAAGAAAGTAAAAGGGGATAGGTTACATACGTGGTGAATTTATTGCCAACATCCCACTGGCCGTGCAGGTCATAGGTCATGTAAATGATATAGTCGACGACCTTTGCAATATCCTTAATGGGGAAGTTGCGTAGATACCAGTAAGAGGCCGGAGCAGCAATGGAGACGCTGTGGTCATCTCCCAGCTTCTCACGGACAATCTTCAAAAATTCCAGGTAGTTACTGCCATCTTCTGGGGATCCGGGTTGGGAGTCAGGAATGTCATCCGCACCAGGATACTCCCAGTCAAAGTCGACTCCGTCGAGCCCGTTATCGGTGACAAATTTGGCAACGTTCTCTGCAAACACTTCCCGATTTTCTTCCTTCACACCTTCCCGAATGATATGATTTGTGCCTGGGTCGTTGGAGAAAGCCCAGCCACCAAAGGAGATGATCCGCTTGATGCTGCCAACGCGCATGTCTTTGAACCGCTGGAATTGCTTTTCAACCCCGTGATCGCTGGGGACAAAGTCGTCCGAGATATTGCCGAAGGCGAAGTGGATGTGAGTGTAATGGCCGCCGATATCATCGACGTTCATGTGAAGGCATGGACGGTCGCCGTTCCAGGCTTCGAAGTACGCAACCTGGCTAAATGTCGAAGGAGCTTCATCGTTATTGACAATGTCCATGCCACAGTTGGAAATGCAGCCAAATGTGCCCTCTTCCGCTGTGCCGGGGGTGTCGTCAATCGAGGTGTCGATGCAAAAGTCTTCAGTGGTCCCGCATTGACCCCAGATATTGCAGCATACGTTCAGCGGGCATGGATTGAGATCTGCGATCTTGGTGCCATTGGTTGGCTTTTTCGTTCCGGCAACCTGAGGGCCGCAGATGGCGTTATCAATCGATGCCGGCAAAGGAGGGTCACCTTTTGTCCTCGTTAATTAGTTACGCTCAGTGACAAACGAAAAAAAAAACAAAAAAAAAAAAGCAATGAAGTTGAAAATAAGAGGCCACGTACCATCGCTAACACAGATCTTCATGTTACGTTGGATCTTGTCGCAGCCAGCCCAACCCCATGTCTTTCCTTTGTTAAAGTCATCCAGATCCTCAATTTCCAGATGATACAACTCCGCAATGTCGTAGCAAATCTGACCGTCCTCGATTTGATGAACGGCACAGTTGTCCCCGTCCGGTTGCGGCCTGAGATCAGGCTTGTCACCAGCCGAGCAGCAGACAGGGTCGCCAACGGGGAGGTTGTTACAGAATGCATCATCCCCGTCACCGTTCCAGTCATAAAAGTCATCCAGGTCAACTTTGCATCTATCTTTGGCTAGGCCATCGCAAGTGTCGCCTTTTGTGACGATAACATACTTACACTCCGCACGAGCATGCAGACTTCTGGCCACCGGATTGGGATTGGGATTCGGATTCGAACTCCCACCAAACCAGGCGACTCCTGCTGCTACCGTTTGGGTGAGCAGCAGCACCCCGACGGCAGCAGGAGTACGATACCGTACCTTCATGCTGGATCAGAGAGAGAGAGAAGGGGGAGGGGTTACAAAGAGTGAATGAGCATGGTTCTGGGTGGGAAGAGATCCGCGACAAAGTTTTGTCCGGATATTTATACAAAAGCCCAGAAATGCGCAATATCGCCCGTCCCTGTCCAGGACCTCCTCGGCTGGAAATAAAAATAGCCCCCAAAATCACCCCCAGTAGGTATGTCGGAGGATGGTGGCGAGCAGGGGCAGGTGGGCAGCGCTGTATCTTTCCTATCTCATCCTCGCTTGGCGACGGTCTTGGCGATGGGGCCGGAAGGGGCCTGAAAGGCATCAATCAAGGTAATACGCCCCAGGCGTCCCATCTTAAGATGCTCTCAGCCTCGTTCTGTCATTTGACCTGATCCGATGCGCTCTTTTTTCTCACCTCGCAACTTCAGATTCCTTAGTGGTTGCTCTTGGCAGGTGCCAACAGCCAACACTGTCGAGTCTGTTTGGATAGAAGCAACTCTTGGCTTTCGGGTGGCTAAGCCTCGCGGCAGGAGTTGAGGAAACTCTAACCCGGAATAAGCTAAGGCGCTTGTTCCCCTGGGGCTTGCGAGCTCCTCACAAGGTCAGATTCCTGCAACACATGGTACCTGAAACCCCGTTCTCGTTTTTGTCAAGGGCATTTGCCGGCGTCCTCCGGTCGTCATGACTGGCATTATTCAGGAGAAACGCAGAGGGGTACAACAGAAAGACCCGCAGGCTGACCTCAGTCTGGTCGGCCAAGCAAAGTCCGGGGGATCTTCAGTCGACTTGCGAGACTATTTTTTTCGATGGCAAGATCAGCCACGTTCGCGTAATGTCTTAGGGACTTTCGTTCCAGCGGGGTCCACCTTCCCCCCTCCAATACCTCTTTGGCCCCAAGCGAACTCCGGGGGAAGGGAAAGAAGCAAGTCGCAAAAGAATATCCCGCATCCACCAGGCTTGCGAGTAGATATTGAGATATGACGGCGGTGGTCTTCTGCATAGCCCCCGATGGGAAAAAATATATGATGATCGACAGTATAATTCGAATAGGATTGGGCCGCAGCATTCCACGCGACGCCAAAAGAGGGAGACTCTTGCGACGGGGTCCGAATCCTCACGGATCGAATTTGCGATCCTACCCTGGACCCTGATTTGGATTGATACAGCGACAGCGGTAAGGACTCCAGAGTCTCGGCCCCTAAATTGCAAGGAACAAAGCCACAATCCAACCAAGCACAACTTCGGCATGCCCTGGTGCATTGGCCAAGCGAGTGACAGGGGTCTGGTGCGTATTCTTAGGCCCCCAACCAGCTGCTGACAGACCGAAGCGTGTCAGTTGTTTCAGCCCCCCGCTCCGCCCTCCTTGGCTACTTTCCAAGTTTATGCACGACCAAGCGAGATCGGTTGTTGGAGGAAGAGTATTCTCATAGAATACTTAAACCAAGGGCTCAATCCGGTGCTCGCCCCAAAAATAATATATATAAAAAAGGGGGAAGAAGGCCACCCCAATACCACATGCCCGTCTCTGGGTTCAATCGAGCTATCTCATCGTTCTCTCCTCTATAAACCGCATCATGTTTCGCGGGGTCATCTGGCTTTGCTACATCTTAGCCTGGGTGACTGCCCTCCAGCTTGCAGATGACGCCAACCTAGACCTAGATCTGGCGGAAAACGCAACATCGCTCGACGACGGATCTCTGCCGAATGATCTTAAAGTCAGGGCTCTCGGTAAGTGCAATGGGCCACGCTTTCTGGATGGCGACGATCCCTGCGCAGGACGAGAACAAGAGCCGGGCTTTGTGGAATGTGACAAGCCCTGCAAATACACCCAAGACGTAAGTCTAGTCCTCTCTTGTTGTCTCATCGTCAACAGTGACACTAATTTTGGACGAAACAAAACAGTGGTTCGTCAAGAATAAAATATGGACACCCAACATGAACGAATGCTTGTTCTACACGGGAGGGATGAGTGGCAATGCTCGACGCTATTCAAAAAACTGGAACGACAACCGAGGAGGCGCGCGCATCGTGACGATCTGGGTAAGTACCCTTCTTCCTCCTCTTCTTCTTCTTCTTCTTTTTTTTTTTTTTTGCTTGAAATCTGGGATAAAAAACTGACCCAAATCTCCAACAGCAAATGTGGGCCAAAGGCCAATACAATGGCGACCAAACCATTGACAACCCTATGCGCTGCATCATCCAAGACGACGTGATGGCCGGGCGGCGAAACACCAAACGCCAGGGCTATTTCGAGGCCATGTCCAATGCCATGGCCTACATTTGCGGCGGCACCTCCATCGTCATGGAATCCAACATGGCCCGCGGAGGCAGCGGGTACATCAAACGGGCCGGGATCTGGGGTCGAGTGGAATTCCCCCGCCTTCAAATGGACGGCGATGGGGCATGGACCGATGGCAGCGGGACGAACAGAGTCTGTAACCGGATTGACGCGATCGGTCCGGACCAGGCGGATCGGCCGGGGCAGCGATACTGGGTCAATTGGTGGAAGAGGGGAGGGCCCGGGGTGTGGCCTGATAACCCGACGCCTCCGAGTAAGAGAGATACGGAGCTGGTCAAGAGGGATGATCCGCCATTGAACAGTGATGTTGATGATGCTCCCTTCGATGATCCCAATGGTGCTTGGTATGTTGATTGGTAGATGCGCGGCTGGGGTGTTCAGCAATGCCATGGAGGGGGATGGGAGAGTGAGAGGCCTAGATAGACGATAGGAGGAACGACGTTATGTATTATCTTGCAGACTGGATCCTGGTGTTTCTCCCTTGCCCGTAATACACCCAGTAGGACGAAATCCACTCCTCCCGGGTACCATCAGTATCTACCTCATGTGCGGGTGCCGAGACGTAGCGGAGAAGAGTTCCGGTGATGCTGCTGGTAGCTGTGGATTGGATGTCATGTTTGACCATTTTGCATTTCTGCTCTTGGCGCCAAGAGACTCTTCACACTAACCGGTTACGGCACCATCGCAACAAACCCGTGATCTGCGATGTGGAGTCAAATTTCATCCACGGCTCGCGTTCATCAACGATTCCCCAAAACCTGGGGAGATCTGGATAAAAATATCTATTTTTACTAGAGGGGCGGATCAACGTAATCAATATTGTTAATGGAATGCTAAATCCACATGTAGTTGCCGACGCGTGATAACGGCTAGTAGCGAAATATATATCAAGGGGTACGCATCCAGAAGGGAGGGGGTGGAACAGGGGTCCTTTGTATGCCCTACTGCATGGTTCAGATAATCAAATAATAACAATACTTGAATACATTTTGTTTGGCTGATTATCTTCGCTGTTTCTCTGCTTACTTTGATCACGTACCTTGGGCAATAAGTCAACAACTTTGCCAGGCAAGGTGAGAAGGTTATATCTATTTCCCGTACGGCATCTTCCCTTTCCCATTCAGGACCTCGACAAAGAAGTCCCTGAAAGTGATCGGTTTGAAATCAGGGTACAGCTCCCTCGCATCAAGGTACCCCAGGAAATCCGCACAGCGAGGCGAATTGTCCCCCCGGATGTATTTACTGTAATGATACTGCGAAACGAAGACATTAATCCGACTCATCGGATCATCCGGATTCGAAGAAAGCGCGGCCACCGCATCTTCCACGGTCTTCTCGACTGCCTCTGCAGATTGCTGTGAGATATGCAGTCAGCGATCAACCATTCTAAATCTCGCCTGGTGTTAGGATAAACGAACATATTCCTTTTCCACGGTCTCGCCGGAGAGTTCCTCCACGACCTCCACGATTTCGTTCTCGCTGAGCACCTCGCCCCACGTATAGACGTACTTGTTCAGGGTCCTCTTATCGACGATGATGCGGGAGACGAAGCGACCGATGTCGCGAAGATCGGTTATGATGTTGGGGGTGGTACCGTCGCCGTGGATCACGGTGCCTGGGACTCGCATTGCATAGTCGACGCGTCCGGACGGGACCCGTGGATAAGAGATCTGATACCAGAATCCCACGTCGATGATGGTGTAGGGTAGGCCGAGTCGTTTGATCTCGTTGTATATAACCTCTTTCTGGGCGCGTGTTAGAATTGCAAGGGTGAAATTCTTTGCATCAAGGAGGAAAAATCTACCTCATCGCGAAGCAGCAGCACCCCATCCGGAGGAGCAACCGTGATAAAAGCGCATGGAACGAACCGTTTCACTCCAGCAGACTTGGCGGCCTTGACCAGACTAGTTTGCTTGAGGAGATCTTGGGGCCCGATCGCACTGATAACAGTATCGAAGTTGGAGAGTATGGAGACCAGTTCGCTCTCCGGGGCGCCCAAGTCTGCTAGGTGCACTTTAACGCCCTGGGCTTTGATGGATTGGACACCGGGGCTTTCCGCGGATTGTGGTCTCACCATGACTTCAACCTCCTAGAAAATAGGTATATAGAACGTAAGTAGGTGGAGAGCGTAAAGTAGATCATGAAGGCATACAAAGTTTTTTGATTCGAGTAGACCGTTTAAGATCGAAGCACCGGTTTCACCGGTTGCTCCAAGGAGCAAGACCCTCGGTTTGGAAGACATTGGGACAGTTGGATTAGAGATAGGCAGACTTGAGGGGTCTTACCGAGGATGTTCCGAAGGGGAACAGATCCTATTTTGAATGTCGGGAGAAGATGAAAAATCACTCTCTATTGATAATCAACTGTGTTGGGATGCATGGGGACTATGCATCAAATGTGGATAATTAGTCATCCCACCACGAGAGAACGGCACTCTGGGTGAACGGAAAGGTTAATTCGGATGTCTGGACTGGGGAGTAAGAATTGAGTGGAATAATGCCCGGAGTTGTATCCTGCAGCTAGCCCGGGGATCCGGCCGGAGTAGGGGTGGGTTCGAGTGGGTTGTCCGGTCTGTTCATCACAACATGATCCTGCCAGTAATGGATTGTTATTGGATGAAAGGAAACAGTACAGCTCTTTGAAGATACATGATTCATGAGGAAATACATCATTATATACACATGGATCACCTATCTCTAGTATACATAGTTCCCGATTGTCAATGCAATGTCTAAGCCGCGAATATCTCGAACCTTGTCTATGGCTGTGCAACATCCCAAGAATAACTCCGATGCCGTCGTGGTATGTGACAGCGTGTATCCCGACTCGGGCCTCCCCGGGCCTCCTCGTTCCTATGCGCACCCATTTCGATATCTTGCTGGAATTGAATACTCCCCCGGTTCTGGGGCTTGCCTGTTGATTCCGGATCAGAGGCCCGCTTGCTGGAGCCTCTACTCTCTCCAATCAAGCGAGGGGCGTAAAAACGAAGCAACTGGCGGAGGTACGGCAGGGTTCCGCAAACAATAATGAAGTTGAGCTCGATTACACTGTGGAGCGTATAAGTGGCGGGGGCGAGGACATATAGGGGAAAGAACGATGGGTACTCACATGAATACGATGGCTAATCCCATTTTATACGGTTGGTCTATATCATTTAGCAGCGGAACTACGGTTCCCACACGGAGGAAACTTGTGATTGTCGTTCTATAGAGGGTTTCAGCACTACTTCATGCTAGGGCTCAGAGGAGAAGAGTACTCACAAACACCCAATGCCAAACATGAACATAACCCCCACTTTCTGAATGATAGGCAGCGCCAACTGATGCATCATGGGTATCGGGATGATGATTAGCGCTATGTCACTGGCCGCATTCAGGATAGCCATAGCTAGGTACACCTCCGTTCGCTGCAGGCACGTTCCCGGGACCGCCGCCGACCACCCGAGTCTAACCGGCCTGCAGACGAAAATTAGGGCAAGGATAAGACCGGCGCTGTAGCCCGCGAGGATGAATGCGGTTATGTAGATGGTGTATCTCCACGCGCGGTGCCTATTCCACAACAGATAGTATAGCATGAGGACGGCGAATTTGGAGAACGCAAGTGCGATGATGTACATTGTTGACACTGCTATGATGTTCTTCGTGGCTGTCAGCATCTGGGGATATCATGGCCAAGGGTGGTTCCGGCGTTGTGTACCTTTCGATATTGACTCAACAGATTTGTGGTTAAATCCCACGCGTGTATCCCATATCCGCAGTGCACGTATCCATCTGGGCAAGGGCGAGATTAGACGTTGAATTAATAGATGTCGGGCGGATCTTACACAGCACGAGCCCTTGAACTGCAACCGAAAACATCTATTGATCCTCTCGTATTAGTACACGGTATCCCACCGAGGCGATAAACCGAAGCTGAGATGCATACCCAGGCCAATATGATACATACTAGATAGAGAGTCAGCCCCCCGCTCAATTCGAGAGTCATGCAATGCAGAGGAGGAACGCACCGTCATCCCACCAAAACTTCCCAAGTACCCGACATTTTGTATATATTCGCATCATCAAACAGGTCGTACTGATTCCTAGACTGACCCCAATCACAATTCGGTTTGCGAGTCGTAGTCGGGGATGCGAATAATCAAAGTTCTGAGTGATTCCTGGAGGAGGCTGCTCATCCCTCCTCAGTCCGATCATTTCCATGCTCCTGAGACTAGGAGGCCAGGGCTCATCCGGACGCTTGAGCGCTGATGCGCGGTAAAAGTGGTAAATCGGATTTTCACAAAGCGATGAACACCGGGAACGAACTTGACCATCTTTTGTCTACATTTTTTTTTCGGGGCAACTCCGTCCTCAGCCACCACCATCATCGAGGTTCGGGTGTGATTTAGCAAGAACCCTTGGTTGAAGTTGAATATGTACTTGGCGATAGGACAAGAAACCTAGGGTAATGTTTACGGTTGATTCAGGTCGATCTAGTCGTCAACCATGTTAGATAAGCTTTCGGTGTATGTCCTGACCATGGTTTACGCGAACATTGGCTTTTAATTTCTATCGTGGCATGACATGCCTATTTGAGGCTATATTTTTTTGTCATATTCTCCTGCACTGGAGACGCTTTAACAGCATCAATTTGTGATATACACGCAGTATCAGACGAATTATAAGAGGATAGCTCATCATTGTTGGAAATCATGCCCATTGACTCTTTATTTTCTGCGTTGCCCCCTCGATAGTCGTTTTACACCGAGTGATCGATAAGGTTCCTGAAGGTATCGCTCGACCATGGTAAGAGGAGACCTGGGCAATCTAGACTTGACCCGGGCACTTTGCTTATTTGGTGTCCTGGCCCGTCGATCAATTAACAATCCTATGAAATTAGATGATGACGACCCGGGCTTCGCCTCGTCTCGATGTGTCTATGAGTGGCAACACTCAAGATCGTACTCTGTACCTACCCGAGTAACCTAGGTAGGCAGTGACCCCCACATTCCCCGCGTCCAGCATGATATACCCAGATTCTGATTGGCTGTCGAAGTCTCGACCCCATGATATCGGGAGGTGGACACATCGGGCCGAATTTCCCCCACAATATCACTCCATACCTGGGTAGCAACCACAAGCTATCGTATCTCCGAATGCGTTCCGTGGCCATTATTCATCCAGCTTTACACCTTCAAGAATGGACGAGGGAGTCGACCGCCCGTCCCCGAAGAGGAAACGCCTTTCACATGCCTGCAACTACTGCCGACACAAGAAAACGCGGTGCGACGAGCAGCACCCGTCCTGCCGCAATTGCCGCATCGCCGGCGTAGAATGCATTACAACCGACAAGAGGCGAGCAGGTGTGGTTGTTGCCAACCGTCGCCGTGCGGGGGAAGACACTCCGACACCACCTGTCCTACCGGGCGTGGGGCAGACACCTGAATCGCGGCCGTCGTTGGGCCCAGCTGCGACGAGTCATCATCAGCCGCGATCGTGGCCGCAATGCTGGGATAAATCGGGCTGGAAGAGCGGCAGACTGCCGATGATGCCGCGGTTCGTGGGAGGGAGTATGTTTGAGTTGATGACGGAATGGCTGGACCTGGCCTTTTACCGGTTGAAGATTCCCCCGTGCTACAACATCTCGGTTCACGGGAAGGGGTTATTCTTAATAGGGAAAGAGAGAAACAGTACGCTTCCACCTCCCAGTGCCGATGATATGGAGGAGTATGTGGCACGCTATCGGCAAGGACTTCATCGATTGTTCCCCTTCTTGAGTGAGGGGCAGGTAGACTCCGCGAGCGAAGATATGGGGATGCTATATCGCTCGGATGTACCGAAACAAGCACTGAGGCTCTTAATCGCAACGGTCGGTTTGATGTCTACACCAGCTGATGCATCGAACGACCCCATCACCGCATATATCCATTCATGCAACGACCTTCTCGGCCATCTCGTGGCGTCACGCTGCCTCGAATCGGTCCAGGCTGTATTCCTCTTCGCCATCGTGCTGAGAAGCTGCGACCAGATCGCATGGGCATGGGATATCCTTTCCCTGGCCGTCTCGATGGCCCAGTCGATCGGTATCAACCAGCGGAACCGCGCCGGAGAGAATCTCACCAACTCCCACAGCCAGGCGCACCAGACGTGGTGGTGTATGTACGTTTTCGAAAATATACTCGCCTTTGAGAGTGGGCGTCCGTCGATGATATTGGACCGAGAGCTTTCGAGTCCGAATGCCTTGTCGGACGCCGGGGGCCACTCGTACCAGCGAGCCTGCGTTAGCCTGGCGAACCTTCTGCGGGAAATCCAAGAGCGATCTGCCCGGACGTGGAAGAGAGAGGAATGGCAACCGCAGACAGTCGATGAGGCGATTGAAGAGAAGCTCAACACGGGCGGGGAGCTAGGAATGCTGGTGGAAGAGTGGCAACAAAGCTTACCCACGGAATATCAGTGAGTTTCATACTGGTCTGAACCGGAAATTCCGCGACTAACGGTATTTTCGAATCATAGGTCCAGGTCATCAGTGGCCTCCGACTTGGATAACGCGCCGCGGTCCGCATTCCTGTCGTTTTACTACTATTATGCGTAGGAAACGCCCTTCCAAAAAGCTCTGAAATCCGAAACTGACCACCATAACCATATAGTAACATTATGCTTAATCGAAGCACACTTCTTATCGAAAAGTCTGAGTTGGAAGATGTGGTCAAGCGCTTCGGCTTAGGCAAACCCTGGCAGCACAGGGTCGCGAACGGAGGCACAATCTGCGCCGAGGCCGCAAGAGACATGATCAAACTGCTGGTCAACCTCGTTGACTCGAACATACCCACCTACCTTACGGTGATGATGTCGCCATTGGTGGCGACGTATGCTTTGGCAATGCACGTATTGAGGGAACGGAGCTCCCTGCTAATCCGATCGGACTTTGAGGTATGTTCTGTAGTTGCATCTTCTCTCACGACTGTGGGCTAATTTGGCTTTCTTGTAGTTGATGAAAGCTGGGATGGAGCTGACGAAGCAACATTACCGAAAACATGGCATGAGCGAGGAAATTGAAGATGTCTTGCGGGCGTTGGAGCAATACGTTGCGCAATGTTTGGATGGCCGGCTACCTGATCTTATCACTGCGAATAAGACATCGCTGGATCTGAGGCTTACACCGGGAGAATCACCGGCGGAGAGCTCGGGGAATATGGTCCTTCCGCTGGATATGGAATGGGGGCCATCGGCCTTGGATTGGGCAGGATGGGACTGGAATGACCTGAGTCATTTGTTTGAGCATGGGGAATGACACGTAGCATAAGCCTTGGTTGATCAGCATCCTATATCGCATACTGTATTTATATCATTGTTTATAACATATTTTTGCACATAGCGCTATCCTAAAGAAACTGTCACGCTCGACTCCGGAATCTTTCTTCACGGAGATAAAACCACCATGGGGGGATGTATACATGTACCGCTTGTTCTGAAATATGCCTTTACTCGAATATGAGAACCATGGGATCCTGCCTTCCTTCTTACACCCCTCCATTTACTAAACACCGTTACGCGGTCTGCGCAATATAGGGAATACCAGTCAACTTAAACCCGCGCTCGCTGAGCTGCACCGGCTGACGCGGACTCGAGCGGTTATAAGGATCCAGTTCCCCATTCCGATGGACAGGAAGGTCTACCACGTGCATGGCGTTGGGCCAGTGGGTTGTCATTTTAGTTTCTACCCGCCATTAGTACCGTCGTAGGAGTAGTAACGGGCAAATTCTTAGGCAAAATACACACCTTCAAACGCCATCTTCTTGGTGAGGAGCTGCTCCGGTGTCGCGTCAGCCACAGGCATGTAGCAAGTATACACGCAGAATCGGGGCTGCGAGGTCTTGGACGAGACGTTGTAGTGCGGTGTGCGCGAGTCCCCTGTTCACATTATTAGCTCGCCGCACGTAAGCCATTGATATCCCTGAGAGTTCCACTTACAGAGAAGTAAGTCACCCGGCTCAGCAGTCACCTTCACCCACTCACAGCCGTGGTCTTTGAGCCACTTCATCCCAGCCTCAGTGAACCCATACCACTCTTTCGTCCTAGCATCGACCGATAGCAATTAGCCACCTGTCTCAACCAACGCAGCCCAGCCCAGCCCACCCCAACATCCAATACTCAAGGTACAGTAACTCACCAAGACCAAATCTTCTCCTCCTCCTTAAACTCCGCATGAAACTCCTCACTCAGCAAGTGCGCCCCCTTACACACAATCAACCCTCCATCCTCGGGCCCGTTTGGCAACAGGTTCACCAACCCCTGCAAGCACCGGAACCCAGGCTTCTCGGGGTCCTGGTCCTGGTGCGGCCAGGGCGTGTTGGGCTTGACATCCTTGCGATTCGGAAAGCCGATATTCACCGAATCGAACGAGACAATCAGGTCCTCTGTGTCGTAGACCTTTTCGAAGGCGTCGATGACGCCGGGTTCTTGGCGGACGGCCCAGGTGAAGGATTCGTGCGAGATGGCGTAGCCGAGACACATCCCTTTCTCGTTGATATCTGGAAGGTGGTCCTTGTGGATTGTGGAGGGGTCGTTGCGGTTGAAGCCGAGGCCGCTGGGCGTTGTTATTGTTAGCTTGAGTGGGTAATAGGCAGGGCTAGACAGATAGATAGGGGAAAGAAGGGGGGCCAGTACAATCCCTCGAGCCACTCGTAGACACCGTCGGCGTATTTCAGGGCTTGGTCGCGGGCGACGGCGCCTTTGACTACTGCGTAGCCGTTCTGGAGGAGGTCGTCGCGAAAGTCGCCATACTGGACGTTGGTGCCGTGGGTGAATAGCCTTCCTGGTGGTGCGGTAGTAGACATGATCGTGATCTAGTATACTGTTCTCTCTGAAGAAAACAAATAGTTGGTTTGATTGAGTTTGAGTATTCAGCTTCTGGAACTCTCAATTCGGTTTACTTATATCTGCATGATCGCTTTGCGAGGAGATGAGATGGCAGTCCGGTTCGGCTCGGCTGGGCTGGGGCCGGCTCGGTTGGGCTCTGGGGAATCATCAACACCGCAACAACCGAGCCAAAGCTAAGCGTTCGTGACGATCATAGCGCGGCGGCGAGGTTGGTAGGTATCTGGGGAAATCGGCAGCTACCTCCACATATGCGTGTCAACCGAGCTCGGGGTATCGTCAACGTGGAGCCGAACGCTGTCCAGCGAGTTGCTGTGAAATGGACACCATCGAATTACGCTGCGTAGATAGCAGACTCAGGTCCAGTATACAGAGAACCAATGAGAGGGGGGATTGTTCTTTATTCTGGAGTGTGAAGAGGGGATCCTTGATACACTCTTTCTACGAACTTGCACGAGCATGGCATGAACGATCGACGTGATCAAAAATAGCAGAGGATATTACATCTGGACCAATTATATTCTGTTTCAGTTTGGACTGAATAACCGGTATCCCCCAAAGGTGCACACGCCTCAGCCGGTGTCTACAAGGAGTAAAGGCCGCCGGAGATAAACGAAACAAAATCAACTCCAACCGTGACTCAGTGTCCATTATTACAAATAGCAACAAATAAATAAACTAAAGAATCAAGATCGTGGTCCCTCTAAAAGTCCGACTCAGCCACGACACCACCCTTACAAATGGTTGCAGAATCCCGACTTCAACGACTGGGGGGGGTCCAACTTGTGATCCCCGATATGAACGGTGAAAGTGCCACCTTCGGTGCCTGAAAAGACACAGACCGCACCGCCGGGGTTGTAGATGTGAGTAACCGGCATCGAGTTGTCTGTTTCGCGTTAGCAGGGGTGTTCCCCATATAGGCCCGGCTCAGTAGACATACGAATATTAGTGGGGCTCATGTCAGTTGGGAAGACCTCGTGCCACTGGTCATTTTGAGTGGTGTAGAAGGTGATAGAGACATGATCGATCTGGCGCTTGTCGACTGGGGTGGCGGAAGCAAGGGCCGCGAGGGAGGCGACGAGGGTGGTGAAGGTGGCAGCACGCATTTTGATATGTATAATAAGGATCTATTTATTTTGAGATCTTGAATGATTGAGATGGTGGTTGTTAAATCTCAATATTGGGCGACTCCGAATGGCTTTATATATTTGGAGTTATTTTATGCAGATCTGCTTTCTTCTTGAGAAGCTATTTTTAAATCTTCATTCTTGACGCAGGGTTGACGTGGTGCTGACAGCTCAGGCAACCCAGGCAGTCGGTCACGAACCTCACAAGACCCAAGCGCGGCTTGTATCCTCTTCCATCACCAGGTTTGAGACATGAGATGATCACAATCTGGATTGGCTGGGGCTTATGCCTTGCGAGGGAAGATCGACGTTGGGCTGTGCTGAGACACCAATCGGGAACGAGTGATGGACCATCTCAAGGCAGCAAAAGTATCATGTAAGACAGATTGTACACCCGCGCAATTCTCGCCAGGTCACATCGTGGGCAAGAATAAGATGTGGATGAGTCGTTAGGCCGAGGGCCGAAGGGTAGCTTGATTTTGTTGATCTGCTTTCGATCAAACAAACCGGAATCACATTTCGGGCAACATCTCGGATAGAATGCACTCAATGCCGAGATATATCATGAAATTCCCTATTTGATCCATCCACCCCTGAAGTATTCATCCCCAGTTTCGCCCAGAATCCTGCCTTTCCCGTGGTCGCCTCGTCCATCTCCGCCTTTACGATTGGATTAATCCCCTTTGCTCGCATTTTCTCCTGCTCGCCTCGTGGAATTGGTAATCCTGGGGTTTGGTTTCAGCTGCAATCTGGGGGTTTTCCGGGCTCATCGTGTCGCGGTTCCCTGCCTAATTGGGAAATATAGATGTAGTGGTATCAGGGGAAGAGGCTAAGATTGGGAACGCGGCATTTGGGAAGCTTCACTATATATCCTGGTGTATCCATTGGGCGCCCCGATCGTCGTAACTCGTCACAAGACCTTCTGAGGCTTGATTGTTTATTGGTTGAGAGACGGTTGTGATCCAACAAATGACGTCGCCATATTTTCCAGGAGAGGATCAACATTGCATTCATTCAGTATGACAAGACTATGGTTCTGCTTGTTCCTCAAAGAACCGAACTCCCCCCCGCCACGAGTGACACCAGATATCTTTGTCATGTCGCATGCGGACCGTGAGTTTCGGCAGATCCGTGATATCCAAAGCCACAATGGGGTAAAATTCTCCCAGAAGACTTTCCACCGCAACATGAAAGTAACCCTTGAAGTCCTGCCCAAACACGTCTTCCTCCTCCTCGCCAGGCGCAGGCTTGAATGGTAGATTATACGCGCCGCGGGACACCGCAACCACAAATGGAAGCTTCTTCCTGTCCTCCCTCCGCGCTGATGATGGCAGCGGCGAGTCGAGGACTGATTCCAGAGCATCGGGAGTCACCATGAGGCACGTTGAATTCAACATCCCCCGAGGCAGACCCGCCCATATCTCATCATAGTGTCTTTGGTAATTACGAAGCGGTCAGCTGGGCACTCTCACAAAGATCGAGGTAAGACCTACCGAGCAACCTCTGCCGGGGACGCCCCCTCCAACGACGGATCCTCCACCCACCGAAACCGCAGCAGCTCAATTGCCTTGTCGGACTTCGGATGAAACCCATGTTGAGCTTCATAATCATCCTCTATAATCCGATCCCACCGCCGTCGAAACTCCGCCCACTGAGCCTCATGCTCGGGCTTTCCGTACGGGGTCGTGCGGAAGATCACAAAACCCCATTCCGACCAGTCATCCTGGAACTTGAACACACTCTTCAAGGTGCCGATATATGGAGCCCATACTTCGCGGTCGGCCAGCTTTTCTTCTTCGGTTTTGTTGGCTTCCGCGGCTGCCTTTTCGGCTGCCCTGGTCTCTTCGTCGCGACGGGTTAACTCGTCCACCCAGCCTTGGTACAGACCTGCCTCCTTCAGGCCGTTCAGAAGTGTACTGTGTTGTTCATCGGTCAAAGTGAGCATTTCATCCCTAGAACAGTTTAGAAGACGATTGTAGTCCCAGCCGGGGGGGTAGAAAGACATGGTATTCCGTGTTGACTGAGGTAGAGACAAGACTGGAGTTTGAGAGGGAAAATGGAGGTGGGCGACACTAAGAGAATGCAGTTAAGCCTAAAAAGGCGCGTCTGGAGCTAATTTCCCAGGCAGCTCTCTGGCTCTAGATGTTGCCTACTCTCGCCTCGTAACTTTGCCTCCTTTGATAATATCCTCCTACAAACAGAACCTGCCCGATGTTCTGCAACAAAGCCTACAAATCCCCCCTCCTCAATTTCCCGCCCTAAATTCACCACCACATACATATACAGCAAATGATCCCGGGTCAACTTCGGCATTATCCTTGAGGGCACAATGTATTACCTCCTAGTTGCAACTATTCAACTCAACAACCATTCCATCCCATCCTATCCAGTACTGCTAGAAATCTAAATACACCCTACTTCTCCCCCCCAACCCACCCCCTCGCCCACCACCTCACCTTCGCCCCCAAGAAAAACATCGGCACCGCGACCAACGCCAAACCCCCACAGATAACCATCTCAACAATCATCGTCCCATCATACCCGATCTCCCTCACCGCCGGCAGCGTCGCGTAACTCAGCCCAAACGAAATCAGCCCCCTCCCGCAGCAAATCACAACCAGGAACGGCGCCGCCCGCTGCGGGAAACTATCAACCGCATAGGTAATCCCGACGATATTGGCCCCGAGAAAGGCAAAGAAGCTCGCGTTGTAGCTCACCACGATGGCGCTCCAGTGCCATGAGCCCGGGTGGGCCGCCGCTTGCCCGTAGATGACCCCGCAGATGACGCCCACGAGCGCCGGGATGCCGATCATGGGCAGGCGGTACTCGGGCTTGTACAGGCCGTTGGAGCGGCGGCGGGTGAGAAAGTTGATGGTGAGGTCGCTGCCGTAGCCGAGGAGCGGGAGGAAGATGAGGCAGACGGCGATCTGGCCGGCCTGGACGTAGCCGAGGGAGGTGAAGGCGAAGGAGAAGGGGGGGGAGAGGAGGATTGTGGCGAAGGTGGCGGATTGGAAGACGTAGACGCCGAGGAAGGCGCCGTTGAGGAGGAGGAGCCAGAAGGTGATTGGGATGCAGAAGCCTTGTAGGACGTGCTTGTAGAAGGTGGGGATGTCGGCCCAGTTGGGGGTCAGGACGAGGGGTTTGAGGTCGTAGGTCCAGGTGCGGGGGCCGTAGCGTTCGATGTCGAGGGGGGTGCCGTGGGCGGTTGTCGCCGCCTGGGCTGAGGCGATACTGGTGGAATCGGTCTTGGAGGGGGTGGTGGCTTCGCCGCGGATGGCTTCAGGGGATCGGTCGTAGTGGGACTCGGAGGCGAAGACGATGGAGAGGAGGAAGATGACGGTGTTGAGGATGGTGAAGAAGCCGTACCACCACCGCCAGCCCCAGGCGGCGACCATGTAGGTCGAGACGACGAAGAAGACCCCTGCTGTCAGGTTCTGGATGAAGATGAACCAGGCGAGTTTACGGCCTCGCTCGTGCAGGAAGTGGATTTCCTGGATGATCATGGGGGAGAGGGCTTCGCTTTGCCCGGCGGCCAGGGACATAATGTTGCGACCCGCGATATGGCTGGTCAGGCTCTGTGAGAAGGAGCACCAGATGCCCGCGACGATGAGGATGACCATCGAGAGGAGGAAGATAGGGCGTCGGCCGGCGGTCATGGCAAAGGGCATGCTGATCAGATTGCCTAGACCCATGAATAAGGTTGGGTAGGTAAGGAGGTCACTGGCGCGGTCTTCCTGACCGGGGTACTGCTGTTGGATGACGGAGAAAATGGGACCCATTCCAGAGCAGAGCACGACTGCCGTACAACTGTACGCAGAGACCAGCACGAGAAGGGTCCATTTCCGCCAGGGAGGGAGGTTTAGGGGGTCTAGGGATGACACAAGTCAGTACAATCCGTCGTCCTGGAATAGGCCAGTGGGAAATACCTTTGGGGTCGGCAGAGGGTGCAGGGATCAGCACCACCTGTTCATCTCTCAGCAGCTCGACATCTCCTGGGGCGATTGCCGGGGAGGACTCGGGTGTAATCTCGACGTGGGCGGCTTCGGCTTTGTCCATGGTGTCACAGGTACCCCGGAATTGAGACGTGGGGATGGATTCTGGGGTGATGGTATTCCTGGCTTCCCCCTTTATCCTTATATGGGGTCAAGCCCCCAGGACATGTGGGGGAGCTCGAGACCAAGCTTGACTTGAGCTGTTGAGAGCTCTAGGTTTGCTCGTGGAGCCGCCAGCCGAACCGAAGTGAACCGGAGCCAGCCGAACCGGGCGACCACCGCATTATATTAAGACACACTTCCGTAACATCATAGTCTGCAGGAACCCAAACTTAAGCTATCTCATTGCATCATGGTCAAATTGAATGTCGACGTCCCCTGGGAGGAGCTCAAGGCCCCCGAACCGGGCTACGCGGGGTATCAAAAACTGAACACCCGGTCAGAAGTCCTTCCAAAGGGCCACACCACTGCCTCCGGACTCCGACCACTGCCTTGCGACATCCAAGTCGATCACGACGTTGCCATAACTGTTCGCGATGGATGCACCTTATATGCCGACATCTACCGACCCGTCAACGCCCCCGAGCGATCCACCCCAGCGATCCTCTGCTGGAGTCCATTCGGGAAGAAATTCAACGGCGTCGACTCCCTCCGTCTCATGACGCCCTGGAACCTCGGAGTCCCCGACGGAACCCTGAGCGGACTGGAAAAGTTTGAAGCCCCCGATCCAGCGGACTTTGTGCCCCGGGGATACGCAATCATCAACATCGATTCCCGCGGGGCGTTCGACTCCGAAGGAAAGATGGTGATCATGGGCACCCAAGAGGCCGAGGACGGCTACGACGTGATCGAATGGCTGGCAACGCAGCCCTGGTGTAATGGCAACGTCGGAATGGCGGGGAACTCCCACCTGGCGATTGTGCAGTGGTTCATCGCCGCGCTGCGACCGCCCTCGTTGAAGGCGATTGCGCCCTGGGAGGGCTGCGGAGATCTATACCGTGAGCAGTTCGCCCGTGGGGGGATTTACGGGGGGGATCTGTTTGATCACCTTATTGTGAAATATCTCCTGCGGGGCCGGAATGGAATGGAGAGCTTCCGCAAGATGTACCAACAGCATCCCCTTGCGAATGACTGGTGGAATGACAAGCGACCTGACATGAGCAAGATTAATATCCCGACGTATATCACGGGTACCTGGACGAATACGATGCACGGCATGGGAGCCATCCGGGGCTGGTTGGAGGTCAACTCGCCGAATAAATGGCTGCGCTGGCACCCGTACCAGGAGTGGTATGATATCTGGGGTAATAGGGAAGGCGGGGAGGAGTTGCTTTCGTTCTTCGACCGGTACTTGAAAGGCATTGAGAATGATTGGGAGTCGACGCCTCGAGTTCGCATGGCGGTCCTAAAGTACGGGGAGCGCAAGCCCCTGGCGAACGTGGTAGAGGATGATTTCCCCCTCCCTCGAACGGTGTACCGCAAGGCATATTTGGATGCAAACGGGGGACTAACCTTGGACAATGCCCCTGCTGTGTCTGGGGTTGTGTCCTACAACTCGGAGGATCCCAAAGATATGGCCTCGTTTACCTATACCTTTGCAGAAACGACCCGGCTGGTTGGAATTCCCAAGGCTGTCTTGTATATGCGCTGCGAAGACCTTGACGACATGGATGTCTTCCTCGTGTTGAGCAAACTGTCAGCGTCCGGGGAGAAAATGCTAAACTTCAATATCCCATGGGAGAATATCCCGGTCTCATCCATTGGGGAAATTTCCGACGAGGAACGCTCCGAGGTCATTCTCTATCAGGGCCCAACTGGAATTCTGCGCGCGTCTCATCGTGCCATTGATGCATTTCGATCCATGCATCCGAACTGGCCCTTCCATCCCCACGGGAAGGAGGAAAAGGTGCCCCCGGGGACTGTGGTGCGATTGGAGATCGGAATCTGGGGCATGGGAGTGGAGTATGAGGCTGGCGAGAGTATCCAGTTGCGAATCAGTGGGCATTACCAGGGCATTTCGAAGTTTGGGACGGCGGAGCATGTCAATAACAAGGGAAAGCACTGGGTACATGTGGGCGGGGAGTATGACAGCCATCTTGTGCTGCCTTTTGTATAGGCTTAGATCCGGGTTATAATATAGATATCGCATACATAGCGCAGCGAATTCCGGTATATTCGAATCCTTATTCGTGTTCTAACAATCCAGATTGGTTGATGATAAACCTTCATGACTCATTTGGCAATCTTGGTACGAGGCTGTGTAGCCAATACCCCGCACTATCGTCAGGTCTGACAGGAATAAAAGATAAGATGTCTCCTCGATGCTCAAATTTTCCTTTCCAGCCCGCCCTGTAACGAAACATTTCGCAATGGCCACTCTAAACCCCGAAATCGGTGACTTTCTCGCCGCCGCCCCGAAGTGTGAACACCATGTCCACCTCGAAGGTAACACGCCAATCCCCCACTTGCAAGAGAACACACAGACAAGGCTAATACACAGTCAGGCCTTCTGGACCCCGACCTCCTCTTCAGCCTATCCAAAAACAATAACATTCCCCTCCCCAACACCCCCGATTTCACCGACCCCATCACCCTGCGTAACCGCTACACCAACTTCAAAAGCCTCGACGACTTCATCTCCTTCGGCCAAATCGGCATCGCAGTCCTGATCACCGCCGCCGACTTCGAAGCCCTCGCCTGGTCCTACTTTGAGCACGCAGCGCAGGACAACGTCCGCCACGCCGAAATCTTCTTCGACCCGCAGTCCCACGTCCCGCGCGGCGTGAGCGTCGAAACAATCCTAGCCGGGTTCACAGCCGCAAAGGAGCGCGCACAGCGCGAGTTCGGGATCACGAGCCTTCTCATCCCGTGTCTGGTGCGCCATCTCTCCCCCGAGCTCGGACACGAGACGTATCTCTCCCTCCGAGACGATCTGGAATCCCAATCTCACCACCTCGCCGGACTGGGGATATCGTCGTCCGAGTCGGCCTTTCACTCGAGACTGTTCGAGCAGACGTTTCGGGATGCCCGGGAACGGGGGATCCGGGTTACGGCGCATGCGGGCGAGGAGGGTCCCGTGGAGGGTATCGCGTGTGCGGTGCGAGAGCTGGGCGTTTGCCGCATCGATCACGGGATCAAACTTGCGGATGATGAGGAGTTGATGGCCGAGGTTGCGCGTCGGGGGATCCTGGTGACGATGTGTCCGATATCAAATAAGAAGCTGCGGTGTGTGGGGGATATTGGGGATCTACCGGTGCGCAGGTTTCTGGATGCCGGGGTGCGGTTTAGTATCAATAGTGACAATCCGGCGTATCTGGGGGGCTATACCCTGGCGAATTATCGGGCTGTGCAGGAGGCGTTTGGGTTGACGTTGGAGGAGTGTGGTTGGATTGTCCGGCATGGGATTGAGGGTTCGTGGTGTGATGCGGAGAGGAAAGAGGAGATACTACGGGAGTTTGGTGCGGTGGCTCAACGATATTCGGCTTGACTCATGGGTTGGGGAGTTGGGGCAGATGTGAAACTGTTCATTATCTAGGGTCTGCTGTAGACATGATGGATATTCATTCCGCTCCCCCACATGTGGATAGGAAGGGTGTCAATAATAATGGGCGGGTTTTCCTCATGGGGGCCAAAATCCAAAGAGGCCCATGTGCTTCGCTTCGGGATATTTGACGTGCAGCTAATGATCCATAAGTGGAATTGGTTATTATTTTAATGCACATTAAACGATATGAATGGGGTACAGAAACTGGGAGGGCTGGGGGACCTTTTGATGGAGTGCCTGTAAGGGCATTTTTGGGGAGATTATCCTTCTAGTGCATTGCCCAACGCTGGAGAAAAGGAGGGTCCTGTAGCAGAATAATTGGGTTTATTATCTGTGATCTGTACAACTTATACGAGATTGGCAATGTTTTTTTGGATACCTCCGTTAAAGGATGTCGAACAAAGCAAGCGTATATGCGATCCAGCTAATATTGGGATCCCTAAAATTGGCTTAGAATGGTCCATTATTAATTAGCACAAAGATAATTGATAATTTCGTTGAAAGTAGGGCAAGAAGCACTCTCGGCCTGCCACACGGAGTGAATAAAATATATTTCCATCGAAGATCCCCTTCGTATGATGCACGGAAGATGTCAAGATTATAAGAAGAGTCGCATGCCCGATGCACCCTCCAGGTGGTAACTAGACGATAAGTTTCCTCTGTTCCTATTCTTATTCGTCGATCGTGAATGTAGATCCATGGAATGGAGTCAATGGTCGAGAGTTGCCACGCCGGATGAGCCGGCTCACGTGGAAAGCTCTTGCTAGGGATTGATTTTGGTATACCCTTGCTGAGAGGTGACCGGGAGGAAAATACTACATGATGGTAAAGGGATACTGGTGGTGTTGGTCTCTCATATCTGGATATTTTCTGCAGCAGCTCTACAAAAGCGAGAATGGACAACAAGCATGTTCAAGAACTCTCCGGGTCAATCCTAAATAAGCTTAGTATCGCCTAGTGGATCCAGGGTCTACTCTGCATGTAGTTAGTGGACCCAGGTCGTCTGCTCTTGATTTTATCCGTGTTTGCCGGCTGTTCCTGGTCACTGCGCCTGTTTTTTCACTCCTTATCTGGCACCTCTCTCTCTTATCGTGACCTTCCTCTCCTAAAAAAAAAAATGAGCCTCGACTAGAAACCTCCAAATGCGACGACGCACCCGCAAATCCCTCTTCCAACTCGCCATCTTCCTCGGCATCTTCTTCCTCATCATCGTCCTCAACCGGCCCCCCTTCACCCCGAAATCCTTCCCCTGGGCCAAAGTCCGCTACCAAACCACCGCAACCACCCTCCCCGAAGCCCGCGGCCACTGCCCGGGCCTCGCAGACACCTCCAAACCAGCTCTCGTCGTCTCCCGCGTCTCCGCAGACGGCGACCCCTCATGGCTCGACCCGCTGTCCGACCTGTACCACCTGTGCGTGTACACCGCTGACGCCCCGCCCGACCCGTCCTCCACCTCGCTCCAGGTGCCCGCGAACCGCGCCCACGAGGCCATGGCCTACCTCACCTTCCTGATCGACAACTACGCCGACATCCCCGAGGCCGGGGCCGTCTTCGTGCACGGCTCGCGCTGGGCCTGGCACAATGACGCCCCGGACTACGATAACGCGGCGCTGCTGGCGGCGCTGAACGTCTCCGCCGCGCTGGAACACGGTGGGTACCATAATCTGCGCTGCGACTGGAGCGTCAGCACGTGTCTGGCATCGGCGCCGCCGCAGGGCAGTCTGCAGATGTCGCTGCAGTCGGTGCTGGATCCGTGGAGTGCGCGCGCGGCGTCGGATGCGGCGCTCCCGCAGGCCCTGGTGGCGCTGTTTGGGGCTGGGGACCAGGCGGCGATGCTGAGTCGGCATGATGCGGTAAGGGCGCAGTGCTGTGCGCAGTTTGTGGTGGCGCGGGCGCGGATCTGGAGGCATGCGCGCGCGGAGTATATTGCGCTTCGGCAGTGGTTGTTGGATGGGGGTAATGTGAGGGGGAATCCGAGGGCGTTGAGGAAGGAGGGCATCGCTCCGCGTGATGACCGGGTCGCGGGGCGGATAGTCTCCTATATATGGCATATACTGTTTTTGGATGTGAAGGCGGCGGGTGGGGAGAACCTCGAGGGGGGCTTGGATCTGGAGCTGCTCAACAGGCTGGCTTGTCCGCGGGCGGAGGACTGTTATTGTCGGCTCTACGGACGCTGTGGGCTGAAGGGTTGCAAGTCGCCGGGGAGCTGCTATGGACAGTATCGCATTCCCCCGGATTTCAAGGTGCCGGAGAGGGTGAAGAATTCTGTATAGTCACTGGGTGTATATAGACTAGTAAAAACTGTCAGCCAATTATTTTTCCACTATCCTTTCATTCTGAGTAACTTGGCAGCGGGTATTCGGGAATTCTCAGGCTCTGTTGATGTTTACCGAAGATTGACCCTCTATAGGGAGCCCAAGATGGCCCTGCTATTCGAGAAGCTGCTTCAACGGCGCAGGCACGACCGAGGCGCATGTTTTCCCCCGCCACGCCACGATCCCATCTGGACGAACCGAAACCGCCCCCTGCTTACTGACACCACAAACCCTTTGCCAAGTCCCTTGCAGGTCTTATTTACGAAGCGTAGGTGTGGGACTGATCTCATTAGGCTGATAATGATTGTCTGCCAGGCCCTTCATGTGCTTCACATTCCCGCAGCCTCCACTTCCTCCCCACGACTGGGCTAGGGCTAGTAAGATGCTTTGGTGATAGAGGTGGCACTCTTGCTGGGATATCATATGCGTCTGGAGAATGTCAGTGATATATCCGAATTAGGTTAAAAAGGGGACACTTACATCGCGGATATCGGTTTTCGAACTAAGTCGGAATTCCTCTCGAAGACATCCAATGTGTAATCGGTGAGGTAATCCTTCAAGCGGTAGGACATAGAAATCCCCGAGGAACCCGCTCCGATACAAGTCACCCGCATCTACCGGTTCGTATGGATCGGGGCATAGGGATGGGGCCACTAGTCATGGTGTATGTATGTACTGTGTACCACCAGGAAGTAGATATTGTTGACCAACTTGTGGCTCACAAGGTTGTGACATGACTAAATATGCATTCATATTCACTTAAGCCATAGTAGTAACTGACTTATGATGCCGTTGGTGGCGGAGGTCTCATCGACGTTCGTATCACCGGGCCCACTAAAAAGGTTAGGGAGTCCAATCACGCTGATCAGCAAAACCAAAGAGCTAGAGAGAGAATGCGGGGATCTCGTATCCTTGAAAGAATTTCAGACAGCTGTATATTTCTTGTCACCTCTCACGGAATCGGCACAGGAGAAGCCTAGGTTGACATCAAGTGCAATGGCAGAAAACCATAAACGGCTCAAGATAGCCCTAATCGGCGACGACGCTGTGGGCAAGGTATGTATCGCCGTCTCCCTGGCCGCGCTACCAGTTGAGAGCCAGAGGTCTAATTCAGTGTCCGAACCCAGACATCGTACCTGCAGCGATATGTCCGCCAATCCTTTATCCCGGAGTACATCCCGTCCACCGGGGCGGAGATGTACAGCATCGAGATCCCATTTGTACGGCTGCCACCATACCACTACAACCCCAGATCCCTAACAATACTCGCAGAACGACCGTCTGGTCGGCTTCAACATCTGGGACGTCCCGCCCGGTCTCTCTGCCGAAATTTCCCTTCGTGATTGTGACGGTGTGATCCTAATGTTTGATCTGTTGCGGCCGGTGACCTACGAGCATATACCCCAGCATTACTGTACATCATCTCTCCCTCCCCGGGACCCTTCCATTGAGGTGGATTGTTCTGATAATCTGTCTACAGCCAACATGCTCCCCTGCTTCGGGCAGGAACATAGACTACCCATTCCTGTGGTTATCTGTGGCAATAAGTGCGACGTTATTAACCGAGTGGTCAAGCCACGCGATATTACCTTTCATCGCGAGAAGGGGCATCAATATTATGATTTCTCGGTGAGAGAACTTTATAATTTCCATAAGCCGCTGCTTTTTATTGCGCGGAGAGTGCTTCAGATGCCTGAGTTGGTATGTTATTTTCCTTTCTTTTGCTTTCTTTCTTTTCATTTAGCAGCTGATCATGATAAACTACCGTTATAGGATTACGAGGCGACTCCGGAGGTCGGAGAACAGCTGCGAAGGGTTTGAGCTGCAGAGCATCGTAAGCCTTGTTTGTTTTTAAGTACTTAATGGATGGGAAGCCGCAGAAACATATTCGGACTATGTCGTTCTAGCTCCTGAATCTACACTTCGGGATGAGCCCGACCTAAGCCCACGTCAAGCCCAAAAATATAAACTTCATCATATACCAATGAATGCCCAGGTATACCGAAGTTGTTCAAATGACACCCAGACCAAGCCCAGAATACTTCTGTAAAATCCATTATCCTTAATCAGGTTTGTACACAAGTGAATAAAGATAGTTCAATATACTGGACTAGGACACCATCCATAAATCACCGAAACGGCATCTTACAGACCAGATAGAACTGTCAAATATGGACCCCATCTACCCTTCTGATGGAGTCCTATGGCTGGGGACTGTTGCCCTGTGTACGACTAGCTCCGACCTCTTCGACCCGTCTCACGGTCCAAGATCCTCAAATGGCCTGAATGTAGCTCTGAAAAGGGGCCGAGAGTGTGCTACGCGGCCTCGAGCTCGACCACAGTCCTCTCCTATTCCGCCTTGTCCTCGCTGAACAACACATCATCGGCAAGAAGATCCCACTCGGCCAACGCCAAAAATGCCCCTGCTTGCAATGTCCGATCGAAGCATCGTCCGTCTGACTCGCTCTGGCGAAGCTCTCATGCTGCATCTGCGCGTCCAGGGGAAAGACAAAGTTAAAGCCTACGTGCATTCTACGGCATTCATATGTGAAGCTACCTGGCTGGTCGAATAGATGGGCTCAGTCACTGGTAGCCCTGAATGGCGGGAACAGAGGGAGCAGAGAAGGGAACAGATCAGCGATAAACGTATCGAAACCAGTCGAGCCCAACCCCATATGAGGAGCCTTGGGAGAATCTGCTGTCCCGGAGTGCTGTTCCCAGTCCTCGCGTATTGGTCGCCCAGGGTGTCGTTGATGATGGTGTCGGCGTAAATGTTACCTGGTTAATTCGTAGAAGGAGGAAAGATTGTATCATCGTCATCCTTGAAAGGCCAATTACGCCAACACTTCTCCCGTTCGCCTTCCGCAGCTTGCCGTGTGATTTCCATCCGGAGCTCTGTATTTCTATGAGCGGCAAATTCAAAATTCTCCGGCCCTGTGCCCCCCTCGAGATCGATTCCCAGGTGGCCCCTGAGATCGGATAAAGCCCTTTCGGAGTCGTTCCATTCCGCGGACTCCCGAATGGCTGACTCTTTTTCTTCCTGAGTAAATCTCACCGGACAGGCGGATGGGGAAATCGAGCTCCAAACTGGAGGACTTGTGATACCAACAAGAGCAACTCGGAGATTAATCGTGTCACCGTCCCATGGGTATCCGCTTTGCTGAAACAGGTACTGGCGTATACCGAGGTGGGGGATCTTTAGGGCTTGCATATGTTTCTCATTGTGGATTCCGGTCGCTGCGGTATAGTAGAGGTTCGACTCCTCGAGGCGGAACTGATTTCTAGCCCGCAATTGCCCCTCTATATCCATGCTGTCGAAATCGGGGGGCAGGGTTGGCTTTTTTAAGCTCTGGGTTTTTGAAGAGTCGTGCTCGCAAAAGGCCGGATAGCCTGCCTGCATGAATCAAGGAAATATAATGGCATCCTGCCAATTAATAATGCTAGCAATACGCGATGTTCCCGGCACTAAAAGAATATTATTGAGGTTTAAATCAGGGTGCCGTAATGTAGGTGAGTTGAGACACGGGTCCGCAGGGATCAAGAAGGGGGCCAAATCAAGGTATTTGGACAACAAACAAGTCATTTCTGAGCAGTCAATATCATGATCAGTTGGAAGAAGAAAAGTCTGTCTAGGTCTGGGCCTGCCATGGCGAAGTGTGTGGGCCATCTCCCTCATGCCCTACAAGGGTCAGTAAGTCAGGGGGTTGCCCTAGCGGAGATGAAGGGGCTTACAGGGGCCACGGTCCAGCGTCATCTCGCTTCTTTCCCCATGCCAAAATTGACGCCGAGCAAGGGGCCCTACGCAGAAATTTTCCACCCCCAGTGGGATTTTCGGTTCTTCTTTAAAATCCGATGTGTGGTACAGGCTGCCATACCCAGGGAACTGGTAGGATAGCATTTTCTCCTCCATCTGGGAGATCTGGGTCATTATGTGTTTCACCTCCTCCGTCGTGAGGGACAACCATCTCGACGAAAGACTCTCACCCCTCACGTGTTCCATTATTATATACTCTGCCTCGACCGGGTTGTCGGGTGTAGCTGAGTAAGCCAGGATTCTTGGGACTGGGAGCCCGAGAATGAGGCGTAGAAAGTTGATGGTGGCGACTTCGCTGGCGGTGGTGTAGAGCCGAGGACCAGCGATTGGTGTCGGTATCCTCGCGATGACTTCGCTGCCATCGTCTGAACGCAAGAGGAGAATCTTACTAAAACCTCCCTCGGCGATCTTGGCCACATGTGGACACCAGTCTCAGTGCATAGCCTCGCTCGCAACGCGCTGAGGCTCAGGGAGATTGAACTCAGCGTATCTTTCTGCCAGTCGCGCTTTTTCATTGAAACTATTAGGAAAGAGTCAGTACGTCACCCTCTAGGGAGCGATAGGGGAGGGGGGTTCCCACATCCACCGCCGTGACGTGTTGCTATAGAATGAATCGAGACCCACAGCAGCATCTGGGGAGACGCGCTGTCGCAGGGGGGCGGACATGCTAAGATTCGCCCTGCGCATTAATGAACCCGTAGAGCGGCGAATGGACGCTGTGATATCTAAAATTCGGCGTGTAGGAAAGATATTCAAGTTCATGTCTAGGCTATTGGCGGTAGCTTCTTGGCCTAGAGTGGGTGAATCGTGGGAATCGACCCAGATAAATACGCCGAGAGGGGTTCCAGCTGGCAGATGTGGAGTACAATGAAGCCTGTGGGAGGTCAACAAGGGAATTACCCAACCGTCCATGTTCTCGATGAATGGCGACATTGATAGTGAATACAGCAATCCCACCGGTATATTGAAACCATCGATTCCTTTAAATTCAAGCTGATTCCGAGCATTTGAGTATTGGCGATTTTGGGCTCACATCAAAGGGTAGGTAGTCGATATCTGCAGAGTAACGCAGATCCACAATATTTGGACCAATAGATACTGGTAATACTGTAACAGTCCACTGGCGATAATTGGCCAACTAATCTAGTGCGTATTTATAGGAGCCAAGACCCCCATCCGAGCGTGGACTGTTTTCCACCCAAAACCAGCTCTACCAGCACCACCGCTACAATGGCGGGGCAGCTTCCTCTCGAACTCTGGACCCAAATCGCACAACATTTACATGCAGACGGTTCCCCTCTTAGGCAGTACGCGCTGGTATCCCGCGCATGGCAGGCGGCCTTTGAACCCTTTATCTACAACAAACCCTTTGAGGTGCACAGCGACGATTTTCGAACCAGGAAAGGTGTTCTTTCGCTGAAACAATTCGAGTCAATGACGTCTGGTAATTACGCCACTCGTCACAGACGGCGGGCGATTCGCTTACTGAGATACACAATTGTTATTCCCTATGATCTTCCAGATTATAAGAGCAGGATAATAAGGGGACTGCCCCCAAATGAATCCTATACTAGGGAAAATCCCATCCGAGAGGCAAATGACGAGGCCTTTGCCCTTGGGATAAAGAGAGTTTTTGAAACCCTGGCGTCTTGGAGCCAGAGCTACCGGCTGAGATTAGACCTAGAGGTTTTGGGTCATGAAGACATTCTTGAGCCGGGCACCAGGGAATATCCTGATTTAACAGAATATACCTCCGTGCGAAGGGGTGATCGATGGGTAGTCCGCCCATACCGGGTTCGGTTTCCTAACAACCGATGTCAATTGCCCCTGCCCCGTCTTCCATGTGTGGATCAACTCATTTTCCGCAACATCTCAGGCGGATCCGCACTCCAGATTGCCCATTTTTGCCCTACTCTACGCGATTTACACCTGGATCTGTGGTGGTATGTGCGTCCTGACCATGTGGACTATGCGCAGGAGCATCGGAGAGGTACAGCCATAGACCCTTTTCATTGTTTTTTGTTCCTTATCGCAAATATCTAAACCACTTCCCAGGGATAGCGGAGAACCTCCTGGGTCTTCCTCAGACTTTAAAGACATTCGAGTTTCGCGAACGTCAGCAGGAGGTATGGTACGCCAGTATACCAGGCCCTGACCTTCTTGCTGCTCAGAAAGATGACCGGCTGTCTATAAGCGTGAGGCAAATAAGCACATATCTTCAAGAGCTGAACCTCTCTGGTGTCTGCATTACACCTGACTTCCTATGGCCGCTGGACGAAAATGATAATCCCACTTCAGAGCCTGTTGACTGGCCCTACTTGAGAGTCCTGAAGCGCGAGGAGGATCCTAATTTTCTCCCCACTGGTAAGAATTGATCTTGATTTTCTGCCCGATAGGGACCGGCAGGGTGTGCCCTACTAACTGGATTCAATGAGCCAGGAAAATGGCTACTGGACTCCACCCCCGAAGAGCTCGCGGAAAACGAAGTCCCCGATCTCGACGGCTCGGACTCAGAGGATTATGAAACCTTCCGCATCCTAGATTACTCACCTTATGAGCGGTCTATGTTGAAAATGGACCTGTGTCAGCGCTGCTACGTCTCCCTGGGCCATGCCGCGCAACGCATGCCACGCTTGGAGCAGATTGAGTTCTATTATACCGTGTTTCCGACCAACAAAATCGAAGTCTCTAAAGATCCCTCTACTGGAAAGATTCAGTTGGAATGGGAATCAGAACCTTACTATAAGCCTGATCAAGCCGTCGCAAGTGCCTGGGGGGTTCAGTTGGCAGATATGCATTGTGAGACCTGCGAGACGTCATATAGCACCTCAAGGGTGGAAATGCCCAAGTGGCCACCTGGTATTTCCATCTAGGATAGAGGCGGGATATTGCGGTGTTCATTCCGATATAGAAGGGCACAAATAACCTCTTCCCACCATGTATTTATATATCGACTGTCATTTAAATCGACGCTGTGTCCCCTCAACCAACAAGGATGGACTCGGTCTGAGCCAGGACTTCAGTCAGCTATACGGTTGTGTTTCATACCCAGGGTCAGATCAATAGCCTCCAATCTCCCCCCCCCCCCAAAAAAAAGCCCTCATTCTGCTCTTTGTAGAATTCGTCGTCTACGTCCCTCGAACATCCACAAAAATGGCGCCGGTTGCTGACTTCAGAGACACCAATTTTTCCGGCTTCCGCTCCCTTCCTCGGGAGAGCGAGCTAGGTCCCGACTTCAACCATTGGTGTTTCATTGGAGAAATAGTCAGATTGGAGACCTTCACCTGGACCCTTTTGATAGTTCGCGATAAAGATGGGAAGGAGCTCACTGTTACGTTTTACACCGACAACCGCGAGAGGGCACAGCTACCGCAGCTGAAGGTCGGAAACCCCGTGATGATCATGTATGCCCAGCAGCATCAGTTTCTGGATGGTAGGATTGGTATCCGCTTGGAGGATATTCGTCGCTTTAAGGTGAGTCTACATATTTACTTACTGCATGGGATTGATCTAGCTGATGGTAACGTACACTCGCGGCAGGTCCTGCCAATTAAGATGCAGCGCCTTTTCGAAACTCGTTGATGAAAAGAGACGGTGCCACGGCTGTAACAACATAGGTTCGTCCTTGAGCAAATGCGCCAAGTGCTTGTTGTTCTGGTATTGCAATCGGGTAGGTCTCGCTCGAGGGTCTGGCACAGAAACTTGCTAACGACACTCCAGACATGTCGGGAGAAAGGATGGAATGAAGGTGGACATAAAGGCGACTGCAAGATATTGAAGGACAAGGACGTACAGGCGATGTTCGCGCTAGACTGGGATGACTTTGTAGATTTCTATCATTTCTCGAGCTGCTAATCCTGTCTCTACACCCTACCTGAGTAAGGAAATTCCGGCGTCTTTACCTAGTTTCTATTCAAGTCAGGGCAAAAAAATCATGCTTGATTGGCTGCGTTTCACCCTCAGTGATTATGTATGGAGCTGAAGTTCGAACTGCGGCTGAGGTGATTCAGCCTCACCAATATCAGGCAACAGCCCCGCCATACCAATCTTCAAAAGAAAACCCATTCCCAGCATCTCACCACCCAACACCATACAACCTCTATTCCATAAACGCAGTAGACCTACCGATCATCGAACCTAAGCTCAATCCCTTCCTTCAAAATGCCCCCAGTCACCGTCCGCACCACCGGCCAATACGACACCCACCGCCCCGCCGAACGCGGGGTTCTCTCCTTCGACGTCGAATGCACCAACACCGACAAATCCACCGCCTCGAGCAAGGTCCTCTCCACCGCAAAGCGCGTCCGTGAGATCCTTACGGGCCTCAGCCCAAAGCAACCCAATGGTGAAGCCCACCCCACCGCCGCAATCACGCACTGGAGCATGGGCACCCTCTCGACACGCTCCTACCGCACCTACGAGAGAGGCGGCGACCACCACGACGCCAACAACCCCCGGCGCGAATTTGAAGTCTGCACGGCCTTCGAGGTCAAATTCAAGGATTTCGCCAAGCTATCCTCCGTCGCGGCGGATCTGAGTGCCATGGACCTGGTCAGTGTCCGCGGGGTCTCGTGGCGGCTGACGGATGCGACGAAGGCGGGGCTCATCCGGGAGGCGCGCAAGCTGGCGGCGAGGGATGCGATGGAGCGTGCGCGGGATTATGCCAGTACTTTTGGGTATGAGAAGCTGGAGGTTACGGAGATTACGGAGGATCAGTCTAATTACTGGGGGGTTGCGTCGCCGGCGGCGGCGGGGAGACGGATGATGAAGGGTGGGGAGTATGGGGGCGGTGGGGAGTTGTCGTTTCAACCGGAGGATGTTCCGCTGTCGGCGAATGTTACTGTTACGTTTTCTGCGCAGTGACTATTGGCTATTCTGTAAATAAATACCTTATACTTCCATATCTATTGTCATTCCCTTCCAAAACGAGCACTTGTGAGCTAAATCACTCGGAACGCTCTCCATCGCATTCGCATTCGTCTGGAGCCTCAGGCGTTCTCCGGTCCCAGAACCCCAAGGCCTCCAATGGGGCGCATTTCCCACCTTGAAGCGGTTCGGATCTAGGCTTTTGATAAAGCTGATATAGTAATGCATTGTAATTGGAACAATGGGGGCGTTCTCCTCCGAGAATGTCGGGTTGTGTCCTCCTCCGTATCCCACACCGAATATCGCTTCTGTTTCAAATGTATGGGGAACACCTAGGCCCTTGGCGAGAGAAACGGGATCTAGAATATTACACCGATAGTTCCAGACTTTATCGCCTGAATAATGCTTTGACACGGTTCCCGCCAGGTGATTCCCGGGGCAGGTGAAGAGACAGTCTCCGTAGGCGGCGGACGCGGATGGGAAGTATGCTGCATGTTCTGGCAGGGGGTCCATAAGCGGGTACTCCTCATTTATAGCTTCGAGACTAGTCATATTAAGGTTCGGATAGTTGTTCTTGAAGAATTGCGATACTTCTGCGGGGGTAGTGGCGTTGTATGCGAAGTTCGACCCCTCATTGGTGTTTCCGCCGATCATGAGGGGTACGCGGACAAAGTTTCCACGCTCAAAGGAAGAATACAGCCGATCCCGGACGAAATCTCCATCAATCACAGGCAGAAAAAACCAATGTGTAAGAGGGACTTGACTGGCACCAGGAAATGGTGAGGCAACGTTTGCCGTCTGAAGGGTTGTGATATCGGCTGATCGGAGACACTTCACGGGGTCGACGGCCGGTGAGCAACCGGTCTCATTTACAAATCGGTTAAACTGGAATTCCATCTCTGGAACGGTCCGCTGTGTAGGCCAGAATGGGCTTTCAGGCGCTGCGCCTGTGAATAGATTGTCGTTGCGGCCGCCATATGCTGTCAGATGGTAGGCAACCGAGCCTCCTCCGGCAGATACACCGTGGATGACCACGTGGTTTGGATTTCCCCCGAACTTGCCAATAAGTCAATTTTTAAATAAATATAATCAGGAGAATACACTTACCTGTTTGATATACTCCTGCACCCAGTGAAGAGCTTTGCGCTGATCCAGTAGACCAACATTCAGATCCCCATCTTGTCGGACCTTCTCGCTGGCGAGAAACCCTAGTGCACCGACGCGGTAGTTGAAGTTGACAAATACAATACCATGACCTGACTCTCGTATTAAATTAGTTCCCTTGAAATTTGCATTTGAGTTGGTCGCATAGCCACCTCCCTGGATGTATACCCAAACAGGGAGGCTCAAGTTTCTCGTCGCATTAGATGGGGTGAAGACATTGATGAAGAGGCAATCCTCTGCTCGGCTATCCGTGACGGACTCCCCTGTCCCAACACATATCGGCCCAAACTAGGGGGAAATCAATGTTATACTCTTTACCCATAAACAAGGGGGAAACATACAGAAGACGCATCCTGCACACTAGATGTCCCTAGAGGATCTCCCGGCGCACGAAACCTCAAATCACCCAGCGGGGGCACAGCATATCTCATCCCGAGATACTGGTCAACCCCATTCGAAAGCCTTACTCCCTGATATTTCGAATAGCCTAGATCAACGATCGGCCCATGGTTTGTGCTTCCACCAGCCAGAGGCAGCAGAGTACCAAGTAAAACCGCCAGCACTATCATTGTGAGGACAGAGCTTACGATCAAGATTCCTCTGTCAGTTTTGAGCCCTCGCATCAACGTGGACGTGAATCGTGGGGTCTCTTCGCCTATCAACCCCGCCCTTGCTGGATCGCTCTCATCACGGGCGACGGAGGGATCTGCGGGGTCGGGATTATCGGTAGACAGGGGCATCTCGCATTGTAATTATCACGGGGTCAATCCTTTCCAAGGTGTGGTCTTCATTTAAGATAATTCTCCGACACTGAGTCTAGGGGTCTGACAGCGATGTGGTTGAGATAGTGAAATGCACTGGCTCGACGAGGGGAATGCCAGGGATGGCGATGTCGATCACTTGCCGGGAATTTAGCCCTTATCGATTGGATTGGTGGAACATCACATAATCTTTCCCACAATCAATGCACTTGAGGCTATCTCTTATGGACTCTGGTGGTTTCTATACAATAGAAATCCATGATTAGGTATTATTACTGTATCTCGCTGCAAGAATTTCAACGGCGCGTAAAAGATGAAATCCTTTCTCATGGTGGTGTGAGGTGAGATATATTTCCGAAGGCGGGGGAGGACCAACCATCCGTATGTTGTTACCCCGGAAAATCACAAATTACGATCATAAGTGAAGGGAAATTTTAATTCTTCAAAACTTTTGACTAATATCTCATGATCATATACCGTATTCACAAATCAATACCCCCTCACAAACGAGGCAAAACACCCGCCTGCTTCGCCGTATACGTAGCAATAGCATCCATCAACGGCGGCGACAGCGCATCATACGTCTCCAACCCCACAGCCTTGAACTTCGCCCGCACCTCATCCATCCTCTCCGGGTTAAACCCCTGCTCGATAATCGACGACACAAACCCCGCAAACTGAGGCTCCTGCCACCCCTTCTTATCCGACAGCTCAACGTGAACAAAGTCAAGGCCCTTGAACGGGTGCTCCTTCTCAATGCGCCCGAAGAGATGGGTTCCGCACTCCCTACAAGCGTAGCGCTGGATGACGGCCCCTGCGTCGACAATAGACAGTTTTTGGGCGTTGGCAGTGACGGAGAGCTTATCGCGGGGGACGACGGCGACGACGGAGAAGAGGGCGCCTGCGGGCTTCCAGCACTTGGAACAACCGCAGGCATGGTTGTGGGCGACGTTACTGGTTAGTGTGACGGCGACTTTGTTCTGGGGACATTGGCAGTAAAGGTTTCCGCCAGGGAAGTCTTTGGTGCCGGGAGTGATCCCGTTATCGATAAGGGGGTGGAGGGAGGGGGGCATGTTGATTTTATGCAAGAATCTCGGTGCGATTTGATGGAGGTTTTTGAAAGTAATGAAGTGCGATATTTATCCATGAATCACTGCGACGTCGAGTTATGTGTAAAGGGTTTTATAGGGCTGGTGCATTCAATCCACGTTTCCCGTGGGCAAGTATATCGGGGGTTTCCCCTCATGAGGGGTCGGACTGCATCCCGACCTCAACCCCTGCCACGCGAAAATTTGTTGTGTGAGTCTGTCGGGTTTGTGCAGGCTCACGGATCTCGAGACCGGATTTGTATACTTTTTCCCGATAAGCGTCGGCAGGACCCACTAAATACCCGGGTGCTGATCCCGATGGCCGGATGGTCGAAATTTCCGCGATGTGTTTATACGGCTTCTCCGATGGCGTGCTGGAGGAACGACTTGACGAGCGGAGCTCTTATACAGCACCGAATTGCGGGGTGCCATGAGTGTTGTGATCTACCCCGCACTCTGCTTCAGGAGAAAGTACTACGGGGATTGTCACTGTAAGATGGCGGAACTGCGTTTGAAAAGGCGGCCACATTTTATTATCTTTACCGATCTCGTTTAGTCAAGTAATTTAATTTTAAGAAAATACTGGAACATTGCGTTCTCGACACCTGGCCACGGCGAGATCATGTTGTGTCACTTCAGGTTCCATGCATATATGCTAACCCCATCAGCTTGCATCCATGATTGCAAAGAGTCATGGGGGGGATTCGGCTGTCTATTCCTCTTTGGTTGGGTTTTGGTTAATGCAAGATTAAGAACCATTTCAAAGGCCGCCCGATCCTGAGTATGATTGACTACCAGTGGGCATAACTAGGGTTGAAATAATCTAGATCTCCGGGAAGGCTTGCTTTTGTAGTTTCTCCTAGGAATTTAAGAGGCGTTGAGAGAGTAAGGTGGTTCTCCAGCAGTCATTTTACTCCCAAGTGCACCGTAAATGTATTTCCCCACTGGGAATTCAAAGCCCAAGTGAGTGAAAACCGATCGGTTCCAGTGCAGAATCATGCAAGTTACCAATCAGATAAGACGGAATTAGACTACGACAGAACGTTGTCGCGAGAGCCAATCCCAATCCTCAAATGGACGACGGCACTTATCCCGGTTGAGAATGGCGCAACTCGGAACTCGAAGCTGTGTTCGCTTAACTTCCCCCCGGCGGCTGCGACCCACCGGATAAATGCCGCCAACTGCCCCTGATGTCGATTTTCAACTTGTGCAGGAGACGCTCATACAAATTAAGCAACCAAATATGATTTTCCAAGTACCAGATAATTGTTCGCACTAAACTGCTTTCCCCAGCCTATCTTGCCCAAGGACACCAAGGTCTTGGGCGGGGGAGTCATGCAGGAGAAGGATTGCACATCTCGACGGCGAAAGGAACCGGTGCGTTTTGTCTTGGTAAATCCGGCACAGACCGGAGATGGGTCAAATACTATTCATCAGGTTCGCTCACATGCAGCAAGATGGACGTGGGACAAGGTTCGAGCAAGGGTGAACTCTAATGACCCCCAAGATGAGGCTCAAGTTTTCGATGCTGGTAGTATTTCGAACGCGGCTCAACGCCCACAAGGGGCTGAACGGGATGAAACTCCCCCACAAGAGGTGGAACTGGAGACTTATGAACCGGCCCCTCCCATTCCAGCTATATACCAGGCTCTCTCGGGATCTGAGGCGGTCGTTCACGTAGATACCGGAGGCGGCGACTTCCGTTGGCGGGGGCTCTCTAACACACCGGAGACAAGATTGGTCAGACATGATATTGCCAATCCTGTATGGGTGCAGTCAACATCAAATGAAAATTCTTCGATTGGCAGGAGTTTAGATGCAGCCAGCCTAGACCCCTTTCAGACATATGTCGAGGCACCCGTGTCATCGGGCGGCGTCAGCATCAGCAATAAATACGGTAACACAACCGTGCTCCTTTGTCATCCTGCGCTGATCCACCTTCGCAGCTCTCTCAGTCGTTTGGCCAGGGATGATGCCCGGATCGACAGAAGGTGTCCGTGCGTGGTTCCGCCTGTCGGGTGCGAGCCCTGCGTTGCATAGCTCCATGATGTTCGGATCATACTCCCACCAGAGGATGCAGTGGGTGTCGAAGCGAGTAGGCTATTTTAGCTCCAAGGATGCCAAGGAGCTGGGAATCTGTGAGGCGGATTCGATTACCAAAATTAACCTCGCAATACAAGATCCTGCGGAAGCCGTATCGGACGCCATAATTCTAGCCGTTCTTTGTTTAGCCACTAATGACAGCCCTCTGGAGCCGGCCGGGGATAAAGAGTCGCCTTTTGATGCCCCATTAAAAAGCTTGCAGTGGCTTGATATCTATGGCCGCTTATCGCCGAATTTAGTGCACGCGGCCGGGCTGATGCAACTTGTGGAATTGAAGGGTGGGTTGGATAAGATCGAGCTTCCTGGCCTTGGAGCTGTGATATCCTAGTACGTGGCTATTACTGCTTGACAAGATATTCTCTCGGCACCCTAGGTTACTAACTTTGACCGATCCTAGCTCTGGCGTACTAGGTGCTAGTAGGTCCTTGTCACGACCTATCTACCCAATGATGCGAATTTCCGGTGCAGTTCAGCCCGCACTGCAGGAGTTAGTCCGCTTTCGGACATTCACTGGCCACGGAGATGATCCTCTTGTGGGGCTTCAAGTAACGACTGAGATGAAAAGCATCTTCCAGGCTGCGCGAGTATATGTCTCTCTTGTCCAGGATTACCTGGACGCGGTCCCTGAGGCTGTGAATAGGACCATCCTATGTGATGCCCGGAACCTCACCCAATGGCACATTATGTCCCTCCTTCCTGCTAGCCAGCTCGCGACAACAACTCTTCAAGTCAACCCGATATATGAGATGTGCCGACTTGCCCTTATAATATTTGGGGTGGGGGTCATCTTCCCTCTGCCGCCCGAGACAGCTCCGCTCGATCAGCTTGCTCGATTGCTACGGTCGGAACTTGAGGCATATCGCCGTAGTAAGATGTCAGCGAGTGAATCAGAAATCAAGGTGCAATTTTGGGGTCTGATGCTCGGCGGAATTTCGGCATCTGAGACTGACGAACGAGGATGGTTTATTGATGAGCTGAAAAGCCACGCCGAAACAAATTCCATCACCTCATGGGAAGAGACGCGGGATCTATTAAATTCAATATTATGGTTCGATGGAGCTTGCAACGATTCAGCTCGGAAGCTATGGGATGAAGCGAAAGGATAAGCAAGCGGGTTTTCAGGTTGATTTTGCTCAGAATATTTGAGGGGGGTTTGAGGGGGGCAGGGTATTCCTGCGATCTGTATATTTCACACGGTGCGCAATCCTGTAGGCTTTATTTAGTTTTTAATTTGACTGTTTTCCGTCTGTGAGTCGCCTTAAATTACGCCTGCCCTTTTTGGCAGGTGTACGACAGTGCCCAGTGCAGTGCGGGAGCCCAAATTGCGGGTCACATCTTCCCGAGCCAATGAGGTGTTTCGAGAACATACACAGTACAAATCCTCTGCCGGCAGGATTCAAAGGTCAACGCCCAGCCTGATGGAGTACCTGAGTAGGTAGTATCTTGAGTCTGCAGTGGGGTCTGAAAACGATTCCCAAGTAAGAGGAAGAATGACCCTGATATATCCAAACCAACTTCAATCGATGAACCTACTCTAGACAGCCTACTATGCATTCTTGTCTTCAACCCCTGGAAGAACAAAGGTATTCGAGGGCGTCATACAACTCGAAATAGCTGCTCAAACTCAAAAAGGAGGTACACCAAGAAATCTAGACCTTAGAAAAGTGTCCCCTTAATGGATGATTCTAATGATTCAATATGGTTTCTTCTTACCTCGTTGGCCTTACCTAGGTATGGTCCAACTTCCAGATACGAGCTATATTCTCCTCTTTCTCCTTCCATCACAAGGATATATCCTTCGAGGCCATCCATGTTTCCAATTAGGACGCAGCCCGAAATTAAAAAACGACGACAGCTGGGCTATATTTAACAAGTCCTCGGAGTAATATCCCGGCACGCCCAGCTGACAGGGAACTTAGTCAGATAGTCGGAAAATTCGTAAAGGGAAGGTTCTTACTTTTTATTGGAGAGATGAGAGGGACCCACCCTGTCCTTGCTGCCGATTGGCAGAGCTGGAAAGAGTTCTGATTCCTTCGTATCAGAGGGGAGCAGGGATCAATCTGCATCGTCGGAGGCAACGGGTTAGCTGCTGACTGTAACTGTTGGAGCCTCAGGCCTTCAACTGTCGGGATAGACCGCCTGTTCGTGACGAATTCGGGGTCAGCTAAAAGGGTCCAGTGATGCATACTGCAGTGATTGCCTCCTTGGAGCATGGTGAGTCAATTACGCCAGTCCATGAATCCTGTCACTCAGATACTCAAGCTGATAGCCCCACTCGGAAAACGGAGAAACTCGAGAGCCACGCCTGACAGAATAATTGAGCCAGGAGGGTTTCAATCTCGCTTAATAGTGGAAGTTATTCAGAAGAAAATAGAGTTAAGCGTTACTCTATTTTTAAGCCTCCAGAGAATCGACGTTAATCCTGTTATGCACGCCGACTGACTGCGTTAAACCTTATTAGGCCTAATTTTTGGATTATTCTATCAACGTTCGACTAGTCGTTCGATGACAAAGGCTTGGCGCATGGAACTCGATAATTTGGGGTTCTTTATATAAACTCTGCAGTTCTCTTCGCTTCATCCAGGGGATTTCTCCGACAATGTGGGTTTAACGGAAAGGAAACCAGGCATCTAAGATGATACCACTTGCTCCATACGCCTGCGCTGCATGCTCTGACAAGAAAAGAAAATGCGACAGGCTTTTTCCAAGCTGTTCGAGGTGTACCAAGTATGTTCTGCGTATACTCTATGTAGCATGCATTGAACTTACAGTCGAGATAGCCCGAGGGTGAATCAGCCATGTATATATAGGGGATTTCCCGATGGCTTCGAGTTGAATCCGGAGGATGGGTAAGTTGCCTCCGTCTACTAGAAACTTTTTTTGTTTATTTTTATTGGCGGGGATATAGGTATTTGATGGGATTTAATCAAGTGGACTAACGTCATTTTTTCAAGGCATCGTCAGGGAAATACGGCACAGAAGTTGCTTGTACTCCCAACAAAATCTCCAATTGCCTGTGAAAGGTGTATGGCTACCAAACGAGGTTGTAGTAGGACTATCCCAAGGTGCTCCAGATGTGAAAGGTACGGATGTTTTATTTTTGACTCGCCTGATCTACCGGCTATATACTGATTTAACGATAGCCTTCAACGGTTATGCCACTACGACCTTCGAGTAACATACCTGAGAAAATCGAACCAATCACAATTAAGTGATGCGCTGTCCTTGCAAAGGAGGGCTCCGTGCTTGTATTGTGGAGGGTAAGTTCCTGCCCAAGGCAAGGCTGCCATTATGCTAATCATGGCAAAGCCAGCAGTGTATATGTGACCCGGGCTTCCAAATTGACAATATGGACCTACCGAGCACTTGGAATACTCTTTTACGGCGGAAATCAAGTGCTGGGCTGAACTTTTCCGGGATGGAGTACAAGGTCCAGCTCCCCATAGTCGGCGGAAATTATATCCCGGTTCTTTTACATCATTGTAGGCCATCCCATCTGCCCCTTTTTCTTTTCATATACCAATGTGTCTAACCTTCCGGCTTTACCTTTGGGTATCTACAGACTCTCATACATATCTCCTGCCAGAAACGCTGGCCTCACCAAATAGCCTAACGGCACACCTTCACACTACATGGATGCACCGTGCCATGACTGACCCATGCTTATTTCATGCTACTCTGTTCTGCGTATCCGCGCAGCTAGACTGGCTCCAAACAAAATCTCATAGTCCGTGCACGTTATATCACCAGGGCCAGACGCTGGTATTGCTCCGGAAGCGGTTGGCCCAACCAAAAGTCAGCTACGAAACGATAGCGACAACACTAGCATTGAGTTACTATAGTGTAAGCTGATGAGCCTTCTCCATCTGATTGCCGCCCTATTAATCACTCATTAATAGTTCGAACAGATGAGCACCGGCAACTTGAAAATAGCCGTAGCGCACCAAAACGCCTTGATCCAGATGTTGAAGCTGTACCAGGGGGACGAGTCGGATTTCAAAGGCCTAAGCGGCCTTGTTAATCAGTGAGTGGCTTCCAAGCCTATGGATCTCCGTGTAACTAACGCGAGTGTCTCTTTCCCCTGATGCAGACAGCTTTTCAATTTCGCGATGATCCTTGATAAGGAGCTTCCGTTCGGCGATCTCTATCCAATACTACCGAAGAACGTCCCTTCACCCACGCTCTTGTGTAGCACCTTCCCATCCACCTTGGTTTTGAGAATACTCACACGAGCCACAAGCCACGTCAATAATGTCCTGAGTAGCCATTCCTTCAGTGAGATCCAGGGAGTCTTTGACTCCATTGCGCAGACAGAACAAATACAATCGCTGGAAACAGAAGGCTATTCGCGGCTCATCAACGCATCACCCACCACGAGCAGCAACTACCCAAATCCCTCTCAGAGGGAAAGCAAAAATGTAAAAAATATAAACCAATGTTGCCAATTAGCGGTGGATATATTCTGGAATACACTCCGGAGTTCACAGCCAGCAGCACCCGACACCACAGCAGACATCGTGGACGCATCTCTTGATGCTCTGAACACTGTATTTCGAAAACTCGATCTGGTTACGTGGCGAGAGCATGCGCCGGAGGTATATGCCTGGATATGTTTCACGGCGGCTGCCGCGTGCTCCGATCCTTTGCGACGAATTCCGTTCCTCCTGACTCCCATGCCGGTTATTAGCTCTTTGGAATCTGCCGATATTCATATTATGAGAGAAGGGTGGCGGTACTTTCGATGGCTCAGAGATGGATGTTGATGGTCACAAATTCTTAATTATCAAGTAATTATCAGCCACTCAAAGAAACGAGCCTTGTTAATGAGAAAGCGAAGTCTCGCCAGGCGGAGAGGTGTTTCTGCTGTGATGGAATTGGACTGATTAGGCGGGGGTTTTTGTGTTTGGTAGGTGGGCACAGGATCGACAGTTCTGAGGGGACTTGATCTTTCAGTCAGGGTATAGTACATATGGTACTAAATATGGCTATATACTTTGCATACAAGCCGAGTACATAGATTGGTATGTAGATACAATAAATATATATCGCCACTGTTTTAAATGCCATGTTTTCATACCTTCCCAGAAGCGTCGCGAGGTCAAGAGGCTGTTATCGTGAGACGCGGTCAAACTAGGGATGAAGGAGGGATGCAAAGGTCACAGAATGACGAGATTATGCTTGCCCCGGTTCCAGACCTTGCAGCGATGCACCCCTAAAAAAAGGCATGGCCCTAAATCTTGTCTACCCATCGTGTCTGCCGTTTGAAATCGTCTCTCTCCTTTCCTAGCATGGATTTGAGGCCAGTCTTTCGTAGCTCCTTGAAGAGCGCAACAGCATCATCATAGAGATCATTAGGTGTCCAGCCATCCCTAGAAACAATATGTGCGATTGAATTCCAAAACTCCTGGACATCATTCCATCCGTCACTCTCCTCTGCGTGAACGCGAAGCTCATCCTCTGTGAAATGGATAGGACATGGAAAGTCGAATACCAGCTCATCCCAGTATCTGTGTCGTGATTAGACTACCACTTGGTGAGAGAAATTTGGAAAATCTGGGGACTGCGGTGTAGGTTGCCCAACTAAACTTACTTCTCAACTCTGATTAAGGATTCCCTCAAGGGCAAAATATCATCATCCCAAGTATCGCCAGCAAACAGGATAGGACTGCACCTTGTTCGGGAATGACTGAAACGGATGACTTTGTCCAGGAGAGGTACTTCTTTGGCAATCTGCTTCTCATAGAGATAAAGAATGATTGAGCGGCTCATCTGTTCCCTTATCTTGCTTTTTGTTTCAGGCTCGAGATCCGCAAAGTTTGCGGGAGCTTTCAAAATAATATCGCCGTCATAATCGACGAGCTGTGGGTGACGCGCGTGGAGTATTAAAGGCCCCGCCCAAATCCCTTGCCAGTCTATCACGCTAGAGATCTGGCCCCCGTGAACAAATAGATTCCCTGAATGGAGATCAGTGTGCCATAGGTGGGGCGCAATAACAGTAGGATCATTGGGAAGGAGAAATGGAGCGACCTCCAGGTACTTCTGCAGCAGGGATATGTGATTGCTGGGCGAATTATGCGTGGCGCAAGTCACCAAAGGGTCATCCTGTGGTTTGGGAACGGCATACTGCTTTACCCATTCTAGTTCTCGATGAGCTTGTGAGACAGCGAAATCCTGAGGGGTTCTCCCTTCAACCAGTTAGAGAGGAAGCCGGCAATCAGTAAGAGGGAATTTACATGGGCCCCGGTCAATATTCATGATGGCGCGTTCTTTGTTCCAATAGCATCTGTCCACAACTGGGCCGATGACGAAGCGCTTCATCACAGTATTTTTGACTTCGGCTGGCACATCGCCGATGATTTCAGCTGGGACTGCGCCTGGGATGGCTTCGCTCGCATAGTACAGATTGCCGTAGCTTTTGAAAGATATGGAAATCATTATCTTCTCCACTGCCACAAGATCTTTCATGATCAGTATTCTTTGCTCCAGAGAAAGGCCACTCCAAATACTCTCAAATTTTTCTCCGGGGGCTTCCTGTATAATCATGTATTCAGACCCAACAGGATTATCAACATCCGCACTCCAAGCATATACCTCGGGGACTGGAATTCCCAGAATGCTACGAGCCTGCCGCGAGGTTAGCATACCCTGGCATAGAGCGTTTAAAGACACTGGAATAATATGCCTACAAATTCCATAGTTGCAACTTCAGAGGCCGTAGTGTAGCGCTGAGGCCCCGCAATTGGATGTGGGATCCTTGCAATCACTGTTATTCCATTATCCATCTGAAGCCTGAACGTCTTGTTGAATGAGCCTTCCGCCAGCTTCGTGATTGCAATGCATTTGGTGGCCCCAACGCTGTTAGCGGCAACTTTCTGAAGCTCCGGGATATTAAAAGGAGAGAATCGATCACGAAGTTGCTGTTCTTCGTCCCAAAGCCAGCGACCACTGGTGTATCGGAAGAAGTCCGCGCATGGCTGCGGCGTGCTTGCTGAACTCACCGAGCGTATATGGGAGTGAACGGCGAAAGAGAGAAGAAAGCCGGGAGATAACAACTCATGACGTGAACTGAGGAGTCGAGGTGTAGATGCCGAGAAACGCGTAAATTTGATCAATATGTTCATGTTCAGGATTAAAACCACCCGGCTTCGAGGGTTTTGCTAATCGATAGGTTCATTTACAGGAGGGGGGTTAGTTGGCTCCGTAAAGTGGCGCGCACTGCACGACCCCCAGTGCGCGTGATTGTCTTTGCAGCATGTGTCGTGAGGGCGCGTCATCCCCCCGAAAAAGCCCTTGTTTGCGCTCTATGCAAACTTGCTATCGCCCCGAATGATCATGCCCAGGGAGTCAGGACGCAGAAGGAAAAGAACCAATTTATCATATTATTTAAATTATTAATGATGGTGCAATTGCTATTTACTCGAATAAAATGAGCTATGATAGGTTCAATCTGGGGCAGAGGAATTAATTAGTCTTGCTGCCTCGTCCCGGTAGAATCAATAGGACCTAAACACGTAGGGAAACGGGGCAAGTTATTCGCCTAATCATCTTAACATTGACACAGGGAGCACCGTAAGCTACGGGTAGGTACCTAGAATGAAACCCCCAAAAGATTCCAACTCCACCAATCAAGGCTCTGCAGCCCCTGACCATTTCAAACTCAATTCCCACAGCCGCTTCTCCGCCACTTCACCGAACGCATGGGGCCCGTACCCATCATCCATTGTTGAATTCGGGTCTTCAGCCTTCGAAGCCTCCGTCCGTTTACAATCGGCGAGATAAACACCCCCCTGCCCTTCCCAGATGGGAGCCACGGCAGCCCATATGGTCGTGGCGGCTCCCTGCGCAGGACTCTTCATTTGCCGCGTCACATCCGGGTCCTCCTTCCATTGGGCAACCTGTGTCTCATTCACGTGCTGTTGGAGACCGGACCATATACCGCCCGGATGAATCGAGAGAGCATTCACCGCGCGAGGACTGTACGTACGATCGATGTAGTTTGCGGTCCAGATCATCGCAGTCTTGGACTGGCCGTAGGCGGCGAAGGGGTCGTAGGGCCTATTCTCGTAGTTGATATCTTCGAAGTGGACGGATGAGTATCGGTGGGAGGAGGAGGAAACTAGGACGATTCTTGATTTGAAGTCGTTGGAGCTACTGCTTATGAGGGTTGGAAGTAGAAGCACCGAAAGCGTGAAATGAGCGAGATGGTTAACGGCAAACTGGCGCTCAAAGCCGTCGATGGTTTTCGTGTATGGGACCGCCATGATACCTAAGATGGATAATATGAGCCAAGGAGAGGCAAGAAATCAGGAGGGGAGATGGTAATCTAACCCGCGTTATTGACTAGGATATTCAGGCCGTGCCCTTTGGCCAGGAAGTCTTGGGCTCCCTGCCGGACCGACTGGAGAGAGTCTAGATCCATGATGATAAAGTCCAGTGGCCCCTTTCCAATACTGTGAGTACGGATGTGTTCCAGGGCAGTCTGTGCCTTTGCTTGATCACGGGCAGTGATTATAATCCGGGCACCGGTGGCATGTAGGGCTACCGCTGTCTCAAGCCCAATTCCGGATGTGCCACCGGTCACTAAAGCCACCTTGCCAGTCCATTGACCGACACGCCCGCTGTCATGAACAACCTGGACTGCGGTTGGGCGAGCATCCCCGGGGCCTTCAGTGGCTGAGTGCTCTTTGGCATATGGGTTATACGGGTCCATGGCGATAGAATTGATCGTTGAAATTGTATACGGTGCCCAGTTGACAAGTTGAGAGGTAGGTAAACAATAGAAGGAAGTTGTATCAGAGGATGAAAAGGAGCAACCACGAAGGGTCACTGGAGCTTTATATAATTACTACTTCTGTCTGTGTACGATGTTTACTAATACAGAGCCATGTCCATCGACCAGCTTGAGGAGCGGACAGAGAGCGGACGGAGAGCGGACACCCACCCACCACGGCTGACAGGGCGGGCCCAGAATCCAAACAAGCCAATTTAATTCCTCACAGTGTGATAAAACGTTTTACATTGGATGCGTACGGCTAGGCTGGAACAGAACTCGCACTGGCCGATAAGCATAAACCACCAAATGACGTCACCAAGCGATTGGGCGGTGCAGAACCCCGCTCCTCCCCGCTGCCGCTCTATATTGCACAATAACATCACCTACACCGGACATCTGGCCGTAAATATAGAAAAATATTGAAGCACTGTTGGATCCAATGTCGGTATCGCCAGAACGGGCAACCTATGCCTGTCTGCCCTGTAGGTTCGTTACATACTGCCCCGCTACAGGGATTCAGAAATGTCCGCTGATTCGTGTGTTGGATAGGAAATTGAAGCGGAAATGTACGCGCGAACTACCGGTTTGCTCCTTGGTAAGCATAACCTCCAACACTAGCGAATAGGCTGCAAGGTTTCCTAAATCTAGACACAGTGTGCACGTCTCAACAAGGTGTGCGACTACGGTGCGACAAACAGCCTCCGGTCGAGAGACGCAAGTGCCCTAAACGACGCGTCCATAGCACGTTTTGAGCCTAACCTGGAATACCTGACACCTCTCTCGTTAAATCCAGCTGGTCTAGTGAATTTTCCCGCCCAGTTATTTCTCGATTCGGACTCCCACAGGCCGCTTGCAGTGTCTAGCGCGACCCAAATTCCTGTTCCACCGCATGTGACTGAATTTCTGGGTTCCGTGGAGGGCTGCATGTCCATCTGCGACGAGTATTTCTCCTCGATTCAGGTGTGGTTTCCGTTCATGAGCCAGAAGCGATTGGTCAGGTGCTTGCAAGATGGTGGCCCAGAAGGTGATTTACTTTTTGCACTCCGTTTGACCTGCATGAAATTGCTATTAAAACTTCCCTCGTACGGGGAGGAGGCAGCATCCTTGCCCATATACCAGATGGCCAAACAGCTGTTAACTATCGCTGAGAATGCTGCTCTCCCTTCTCTCGATCTGGTGCAGTCGGTGGTCCTGCTATCCCTATACGAAATGGGTCACGGAATCTACCCAAGCGCGTATCTGAGGATAGGCCATGCTGCCCGCCTGGGCACTATCCTCGGTTGGCACGACAGAAAGCATTCACCGCAACTGTTCAAGCCTGCAGATACTTGGACTGAGCGAGAGGAGGAGCGCAGGACGTGGTGGGCCGTGCTTATTCTTGACCGGTAGGCTGCCTGTCCTCCCTGAAACCCTACATTCTAGTAGAGTGGAGGCTGATATGATCAAACGTAAAGGTATATCACCCTCGGCATCTCGGGAGTTCCATTGGCGACACCCGATCCAGTCAATGGCGACCTGCTCCCCTGTCTGGAGGAGCAATGGGGCCAGGGACAAATAGGCATCAACGAGCCCCTGTTTGTCGAGTCTTTGTCCATGGACTCGCCGATCGGGTCATACGCCAATACCTGTCAAGCAGCCCATATCACAAGCCGCCTGCTGAAGCACAGAAACCGGCTGAAAATCGAGACAGACCATCGCGCACTCCTCGAAGAGGCTCAGCAGCTCCAGCAGATCCTCTCGTCACTGAGCACATATCTCCTCGAGAAGCATCTCCAGAATAGAGTCAACACCGGTGAGGACCCACTGGGAGCCTTAGCCCTGACTTGCTCTGCCCGCCTCCTTTTATCCAACATGTATGCGTGCAATGAGCATTACCCCCCGGCAGGCCATCTGCGTCTTCCAGAAGAGACAGCCATGCAGCGAGCGTCTATCAAGAGTATCGAGGAGATGGTCGGTTACGGCTACGAGATTGCACAGTACGTATCCAATCTCGCTGGTCAGGGTCTCTCGACCATCTCCCCCATAGCCTTGCATTGTCTCTACCTGGTAGCGTCTGAATGTGCGTGGCTTCTACGCGAGTACGATGACCATCAGCACAGGGTCCGATTGGATATGATTTTAGGGGCTCTGGTCGTGCTTCGTCAGCGGTGGACGGTCGCCGGTATGAGGACCCCCCCCTTTTATTTATTAAACAGTCTCTTCCTTTTTAACTTCACAGGGGAGGAAACTAACCATTTGTAGACGCATATTTGAAGCTGCTGGAAGTTGAAGGGGCATCTATCCGTTAGTCCTACTTTAGAGGATATGGCTCTCTCTCCATATCAATATTCTAACCTTAAAATATTGAAATATTCCTTGGCCGGTCCTTCCACATGCTAGAAGTCACAAAATTTCCCCGAGAAACCCGTGGCCCTTCTCTAAAAAGTAATTGCGGGAATGGATCGTCCACTTGGTGGAGGTACCGGCAAGGAGTGAAATAAATCTGATGTAGAAGAAGTTGTGACGGATCTTTACTCTCATCACAGATTTCTGCACATAACATCGGATAGAGAGGGTATAGGCATAGATTACAATGAGGGACTGTACACAGCCATATCAACAACATTTCACCTTGATCGGTTCAATGCCTTCACAGCAAAAACAGCTCTCCGGCTGTTGGAGACCTTGCTTGATCGCTCACAGGCTTTGCAGGTATGAGCATTCAAGGAATTCACTACAAGGAAGACATTTAAAGGCAGCTTAGCTCGACCAAGTAGCGCCTTTTTATTTGTGTGATGTGTTGTAGATCTCAATGGTCCTGAGCAGAACCGTGAACTGCACAGCCACAAACGAGCCACCAATTATCATTGAGATGGAATGACTAGGATTCATCAGCGATACTGAGCCTGGAAGAGATTCTGAAGGCTGAAGGTACCTGCTATGTAGTGGGGGCTAAAAAAATGCCGACCTGTGCCACAACCAACAATCAACAAGTTGCTGCCTAGTACCTAGGCAAAGCAAATAAATAAGTGCCTTCACAACCACCATTATCACTCTCTACCAAGCCAAAGGACATACGATGTCCCAAATACGAGAGGGCAGGGTCCCCCCGCCCAAGGAGGGGGGAAAGTCGCTTCTCTTGGCTTTTCTGGCGACCCTAGGCCCATCAGAGGAGGCCCGACTGCTCCAACTACTGCAGCACAACTCCGACGGGGCCACTTTTGAGCTCTGGCACCCGCCTAAGTCGGTATTGCTCCACCCGGCCACAGACAAGGGCCACCGCATGGACAGCAGAGCGAATATCTACTCTCTAGCAGTGCATGCCCGTCGCGCTGGTCACACCGGGCTCATCGTAGTCGACCGATTGTCGCAGCGCCAGCTTTCCGAGGATCTGCGCCCGCACGATGACCCGGTTCTCTCGGTGGTTTTGGTCGCGATCAGGCCACCGTTCAAGAAGCAGTGCGACAGCCATAGTCATGATGATAACAAGACAAAGCAGGATAGTTGCGATGGGGGAATCCGCGTCATCGCGTGGAGAGAGACAATCGGGGATGAAAAAGCCGGAAACCTCCCCATTTTGCTCTCCACGTTCGAACCCTCGTACTCGCGTCTTGCCGACATGGATATTGATTTCACTTCCCTCTTCACTGAGGCTGGCGTTAACCTCCATGACCCAGACGCAGGTGTATTTGTTCCGGACATGCTGGCATCACTCACGCGCGAGGAGTTCGAGAAGGATACTGTGGCAGCCTTGGTGCGCAATACTCCTCTCCCAGTTGAGTTAGCGACGGAGATTGTGTCCCATACGCGCGAGGAGAAAAGGGCTGCCCCCGTCCCAGGATTCATAAGGAGGGAAAACTTGTACATTTTCCTGCTCTATCCGACCACTGAGGAGGAGCGGCAACACATAAGATCTAGCCTGCAGGAGGAGGTACGAAGATGCGTCGACAGTATGCGAAAAGAAGAAGAAGAAGAAGAAGAAGAAGAAGAGCGAATCAAGTCGAAGGGTGTAACAAATAAAGTAGAGGGAAAGGAAGCAGAGCAAGATCAAGAGGAGGGGGAAGAAACGGAAGAAGAAGGAGACGAAAAAAGGGAGGTGGGAGACGATGAAGAAGGTGAAGAGGAGGAGGAAGGAAGTGAAGAGGAGGAGGAAGGAAGTGAAGAAGACGAGGAAGAAGACGAAGGAGATGGTGAAGGAGAAGAAGAGGAGGAGGAAGAGCTGGAGCTCCGAGACCTGAACGTGCAACTGGTTCCATGGGACCATGATCGCCCTGCCACACGAACCCAACTCCTGGAGAAGTGGATGGTCAACAAACAGGACTTCAACCCCTTAAATTTTCTCCTCCCAGCGACCCCAGGGCCTTCCACAGTTCCCAGTGCTGCTGAGTTCGGAACGCTCTACTTCGCGAGCTCCAACCATCCCCCTATTGGCTACGGCCTGATAGTACGGAATTCGCTCCATGAGATCATCCGGCAGACGTTCCAGTGGGGGTTTCGTGATTCCAAGGTCTGCCGGGTCAGCGAGGAGGCGTGCGAACGTGGCTACCTCGACCCGACCCAGGCGGAATTACTAGTCTTGCGGCCGTTTACTGAGCCCTTTTACAACAATCCTTCACCCTGGGAGCCCATCAGACTGAATTGCACGTCGATTGCGGTGTTCTACCTGACGCAGAACCTGTCTGATGGACAGGTAAAGGGGCTCGAGGCTGCGCTCCACGATCCAACAGAGTCCGATGAGAGCGCGGACGAGGACGAGTGGGACAAGGAGACTCGGTTCGTGCCATGGAAGGAGAGGGAAGCCAATGCCCCAGACGGGACTGTTGACGACATCTGGGAGATCTTCTGGCATCTGAAGCGGACCAGTTTCAATGACCCGTACTTCTTTGCGGATGAGCAGTCGGGTTTGGATCAGACGGTTATCATGGTCTACCCGGAAACGTATTGGTCGCTAGATGAGGATCAGAAGGCACAGCTGCTGCTGCAGGATGTTCCCTATCCTGCGATCAGGGGGATGCGATACGGTAGAATCAAGGCACACCAAGCACACAGCGCGTACGATAACCTTGAGATTGCTAATATGGGATTCGAGGATTTTTTCGACGACGAGAGTGAGATTCAGAGCTATGATCGGCCGGAGTGGCCGGGGCATGGCATTATACTCCACGATTGGGAGGAGTAAATATCGCGAGCCTGGGGTGCAGGCAGGGAAAGCACCGCACATAGAAGGACGCATTGAAAGAAGGCAGCCTTTGCATCAAGTGAGACTGATATAGCTATTCCAATGACAAATCTTGGTGTACCATGTTGAGCCGTCTATAATACTGCTCCAGTTATTCTGCGAACTCCCAGTACTCGGGAGTCCAGGGATCCCACTTTTCCATTGGTCGAAGGGCCATCAGATCGGAGAGCATACTCTTTCATGAGGATTCATGCATTATTCAACGTGGAGGAAAGCATCATTTTCAGTCCCGGTTGGTAAATCTAACCGAGGCTGAAATGAAGGTGGATAGTTATTTTTGAGATTATCCCCCCCGAAAAGGAATATGGACGTGGCTGCTCATTTTTATGTGCTTCCAGAATATCCATCACTACCCAGTGTCGACTAGAAGACTGTCATGAGCCAGGGCTGCCCAAATGGATAACCGAGTTCGTCCTTCTTTTTTTTGTGCGTTGGTTCTTGTTGCCGCTGGAATGGTGATAAAAAATTATTTACTCACTTCTTTATATCTAGTTATTTATGGACTTGAGTGGTTTTAGTATGGGATGTGCACAAAGATAAGCTTGTCATTGGCTTGGAATGATCAAGAGCTGATACTCCTACCGGGATTGACCATTTTCTTCAATCTGTTTGAGGATTGTTTTCGGCCCAGCTTGATGGATTTGGAAAAAGGTAAAAAGGAAACAGGCCCTATATAATTCAAGATTCTAGCAATTCATGATTATTATATAGCGTATCACAGTATCAGGGTCCTAGCTTCGAACGAGTAAGACTAACCGCAACCAGAAACTCTCAGGCCCTCGCATTACAGCAGCAGTACACCGACAAGGAAACCCACAAGTCCAACACAAACAGACAAGTGTAATCTATTTGCTGGAGCAGCACCTGACTTACTGTTTTGCGAGTTGCTGGTTGTACTATCCGACGATGTATCGTTCGAGGAAGTATTAGAGGTCGTATGAGTTGAGGAAGAGGAACTGCTCGAGTCGGCCCCGCTCGAAGTGTCTCCTTGCCTCCATAAGGTTACTGCGGAAAAGGCTTCCGGTGCGTATCACGTGAGATGATTGGAGCTCTTCAGGACACCGAAAACTAATTTCGTAGTAAGACTTGCTTATTATTTAAGAATCTCTTTACGTTACAAAAGTATGGGCCCGTTATTATTGGGCTGTATCATCCCATTGAGCCCTTTCATCAAAGCCATGCTATAGGATCTGACGTGGAAATATATATTGCGCCACTGCACGACGATGAAGCTGGCCAACGCAGGAGTTATGCTCGGAAAATAATGGGGTCTTATCAGAAGATATTTTAAGCAAATTTGTTTGTAAGTGATTTAATGATCAAGTCTTATCTCCATGGGGGGTCATCATTAAGGCTTCGTATATCACTCTGCTATCAGTGATATCAGTGGTTGAGCCAAACCCGCGGATAATTCCGCCCGCGGCCGAAACCCCTCATTGTCCTGATACCCATTATCAAACAAGAAAAAGGTGTTGTGGCCAACAAGCTCATCTCACTCGTTGCACCAACCTGTCTTCACATATCTCTGTAAATTAGCTTGATTCACCTGAGTAATAACTAGTACAATGTCTCCCAAAGCGCCCCCAATTATTGATTTCTCTCGTACATCCTCCGTTCTTGGCATTACGTCGACTGCAACCCGGGACTGACATCTGGACAGCCTTCTTCTCGGACGACGAATCATCCAAAGCACAACTCGTTAAGCAAATCCGAGAAGCCTGCGAGGAATTCGGATTCTTCCAACTCCGGAACCATGGTATACCTCGAGACCTCCGACGGCAGATCCTGGCGCAATCCGAGGATCTTTTCCAGCTGCCTGTCGAGGTGAAGATGAAATACGACAAGGGTAGGAAATTACTCCATCGAACACGAAAAATGCCTACAGGAAGAGCTAACTAGGACTGCATGGTCATAGACACCGGAGGTTTCAATCGGGGCTATGAACGCCTCCGCGCCCAAAACTTCGAAAAACGAACGGAGGGAGATCTGAAAGAGGGTTTCTATCTAGGCCAGAACCTCCCACTGCATGATCCGTATGTCGTTGCGCGAAAGTTCGGACAGGGACCTAACACCTATCCTGGGGAAGTGAAGAACCCTGCTCTGTTCCGCGAGACTATGGAGCAGTATCATGCTGTATTGTCGGAACTGGCAAGAAACATTTTGAGCGTTCTGGCGAGGACGCTAGAACTTGAGGATGATTATTTTAAGGATTTCTGTGATCACCCCGTGGCTGTTTTGAGATTGTTGCACTATCCACCACAGGAACTGAATGCGTCGGAGTGGGAGAGGGGTGCGTTTTCCCTCCTTCTCCCATACTTTATTTGTGTCTGGAAATTGGGCGTGAACTTGGGAACAAAAATGCAGAAACTGATACTTGTACAGGAATCGGAGCGCACACTGACTTTGGTGCTATCACTATTCTCCTCCAGGACTCCACCGGTGGCCTCCAAGTCTGGAACCGCGAGATGTCCCAATGGGTAGACGCCGTGCCTGTCGAGGACGCAGTGGTCGTGAACCTAGGGAACATGATGATGCGCTGGACCAATGATCGATACCTGTCCAACCTGCACCGAGTCATCAACAAGAGTGGGAAGGAGCGGTACAGTGTGCCGTTTTTCTTCAGCGGGAACCCCGATTATGTTGTTAGATGTATCCCCGGCTGCGAGGATCTGGAAACGGGGGCCAAGCACACGCCTATTTCGGTTGGGGAGTGGATGACAGGGAGGTATGCGGATACGTATGGGAAATCGAAGGAGAAGGTGTTTACGGAGTTGTTGAGCACGGGGACAGTGTGAGTCATAAATTTGGTATTAAACTCGGAATAGCAACGAATTTCAAGATAACTATATAAAGTTCAGCATAATTTCCCAGGTAGCTGCATCCCGCGACACCCAATCTACAACGGAGGCGTCATTTCCCGGTGCCGCAAAAGGAGTAGAAATGTTGATCCCTCCGCTGGTGACCACTTTCCACCATGAAGATGATATCTCCCACTATAAAACACTCTCTCTCTCCTTTTCAATCGTCTGATATATGTCTGGCGGGGTTTCGAGGACACTAACCTCTCTCGTCGCGATACGACTCTTCCCCTGGCAGACCTGAAGGGGTTTCGAACTGCAGACCGTGAGCTTGTGGATCTCCTGCGCATCAAAGGGACAGTGCTGGTGCTCGCGGGGGAAGACGAGTTCGAAGAGGAGCCAGAGGGCGGCGGTGGCTATCTTGGTGTTAGCTGTCCATAGATTGAGGGTTATCCAGGTGAATTGATCGTCGAGGAGAGAGAGATTGGCTAATAGCCCGTGGCGCATCGTGGGAGCACATGAAAGCTGAAAACCTATGTTACATCCGGCTATAATATAAAGGGTGGTGTTTTACCTTCGTATACGCAAACCAGAGGTCTCTGAAGGTGGGGATCTGATTGCGCGCAAAGCAAGGTGAAGATTAAGCGAAGGAAGCCCAAAATGGGGTCTGGGGGGCTGGAGTTTCTCGAACATGTCATACATAGGATTGTTGCTCCCGTTCAGGTGACGGAGGGTCTATGTGGATTCATCAACCTGGGACCGGCGCGGAGGCGTAATGGCTGGCATAGAGGGAATTATTGTCTCGAACGAGCCAATATGCTCCAAAGAGAGCCGAAAGCTGGCTGACAGATATTGTCAGCTGGGGACTAAAGAGCGAAGGCATCAATGGAGGCTTAGCGTACAGAGTGCGATATCTACCCCTGTCGATCATTTGTGCGTATATCTCTTCTATTGATTGGAAACGGCGTGCAAATAATCGACGTCATTCCTGTAATATGCCACAGTGGATCCAATAATCCGGAAAAATAAACAAGGCAATAGGGAAAAGCGACAGGTTTTAGTTGAGAGGCGGGTATGGAGAGAGTATGACACATCGTATAGACCGCAATGGATCGAGAAAAACAGCACTGCAATCGGGCGTATTTCGAGAAAGCGTAGGAGAAACCGAAAAGGGGTTGAAGCGAGCATACTTCCCCTTTTTCACCCGCAGAGCTTGCAGAGCTTGTATATCCTTAAAATAAATAGGAAGTAGATATCCTAGCCATGAAGATGAAGAGTAGCATCTCCTCTGCTTTAACCCATCCTTGAATATTCACAGCCTGCACCACCTTCCTCATATACCCAGTCCCGATAATCATACAAAATGCGTTCCTCTTTCACCTCATCCCTCCTGGTTGCGAGCCTTGTGTCGACGGCTTTCGCAGCCAGCTCCCTCTGTGGAGTGAAACTACTCCACGACTTGTCCTCCGTCGCGGCCCAGGCAGAGCAGGCCAACAGCGTCGCGCAGGGCGCAGATAACAGCAACAACAACGCGGCGGAGAACTTCGCCGTACGCACCCCTACCATAGCCAAACGCTTCCCCCACCACAGTCCATATTACAGGTCTAATTCATCATAGGACGCAATGCAAAACATGGCTCCAGGAGTCTCCAGCGACGCTGATGTGCGTATCATACCATCATCCACCCAGCTCCACAACAAGATTAAGCCATATCTAACAGAATACTATCCAGGACGTCATCGCCGAGCTAACCACCCTATCCAACGACCTCAGCGCCACCTATAGTGATATTAAGGCTGGATCTTGCCAGGACCTCGATGATGAAGACCAGCGGGAGGTCTGCGACGGCTTTGTTGACGTATGCGAGACTATCCCAGTCCACTTCAGTACAAGTGAGAATTTAAGGCTAATCGTGACGATGCAGTACGCCACCGAGCAAAAGTCGCTCCTGCGAACCCTCAAATTGCTCTCGGAGGAGCTAGCCGATGGTGATATCACTTCCTTGCTTGGGGATATGCAGAGCACTACGGATGTACGTCACTCCTTTTCTTTCGTCTTTATTCTTATTTGCGTGGCTAATTATGGTGATAGGATATTGCTGATAGCATTGTCGATATTGCGCCGGCGTGCTGCGATCGGGTTGCTGACGTTGCTGGGGCGGTGGATAGGGAGTTTGCGTCTACGCTCTACGCTTATACTCGGCAGGATCGTGGAGAGTAGATATATCTCGGTCTCCTGAACGTCCGGCTTTGGTTGCGTGTTACTTTTCTTGGGGTTCTGGAGAGAATTGGAGTAAACTAGTATTTATTTAATGGATTGAATCGTTGCCGCGAGTTTCTTTTGCTAGGCCAATCAATGTACGTGCAAATATTAAATCAGGTTGGGTGTCCTAAGTAGTCATGAGGGGGTTGAAATCGTTTGCTATCCCTTTGCACAAAACCAGGGGTAACGCCAGCTTACTATTTCACTGTTCCTATAACAGTCAAAATAAAGAAGAAAAAACTCCAAGATAATCACCGGATATATATATTTATGAGTATCACAGAGAAGATATTGCTTTCTTCAACGCTTGAAGAGAAACTGGTTTGACCAGATATTCATCAATTCCCGCAGCATGTGCTCGTTGCTGCATATCAGTAGAACCCACGCCCGTCACGGCCATGATGCGTGACGGTTTGAGGTTCTGCTCTTTTTCGTACTGCCGGATTTTACTCGTTGACATGATGCCGTCCATCACAGGCATGGATATGTCTGGAAAGGAATACAAAGATTAGCAAAAGCATTCTTATGAAAAGCAAGAGCAGACTTACCCATTAATACGAGATCGTATCTCCGAGGAGATTTCGTGTATTTGTTAAATGCAATTAAGCCATCGGAGGCAGTGTCGTAGGTGCATCCTATCTTGCGGCTGAAGGTGGCCAGAATCTGTCCAGGTTTGTGAGTATGATAGTGGGCAAGGGATGAAGATGAAAAAAATGGATGGAGAGCATAGGAATTGCGGTGATGCTCACCTTGAGGTTGATTGCATTGTCATCTACAATTAGGAGGTGGAGGTTTATGGGGTTTTCGAGAGCTGGGGGGATGGAGGGAGTAGGTGTCCGTGTTTCACTCAATTTGTTCCCAGGGTCTGTCGAGGCTGATTGTGGTCCAGGCTCTGATATGGGGATTCCAGGACTTGTTGTTTCCGTCTCTGTTGGAAGGGCAACGGACTCCGGGGGTATCTCATCATAGAGCTTGCGGACTCGCGCAATGGTATCGCGAAGTTTCGAATAACCAAACCTGGACAAATTAGTTAAGACCAAAGCAGAAATGGCTTGAAAGGCAATACTCACGGCTGCGAAACACGAACGACGTTAGAATTCTTGATATTCGTTAAGACGCGGTCGTTGCCATCCAGGACGATGAAAAATTTGAAACCGGTTCTAGCCATGATTTCAGGGCGTACCCGACCGTCTGTCAGAAGTTCACCGAACTTAGCCTCCTCAATGATAGCAACATCGCCCTTGGCGTTCTCCACGGAGTCAACAAGGCAGAGGCTCCAGTCAGGCTCTTCATCCAACACGGTAGTCACACAGCCCCGAACGGCAAGCTTCCGCTTTGCTTCAGCCGGCAATATACCGGTCGGAGGCTCCTGGAGGTCGGGATGGCCGGTAAATCCTATCAAACAAGCTTCGGTCCGCGCGGTCGGGGAACTCCATTCTTCAAACAAAGGGTTATCGAGCCTCTCGGTGGAGCATGCCCCAAACATCTGGACTGGAATGTAAATGTCCACTTGAGTGCCAATGCCAACTTCACTTCTCACGTTAATATGGCCACCCAGTGAGGTGACAAGCTGGTGCACGATGCTGAGGCCAAGACCGAGGCCTTCCGACAAAGAACTCTCCTGCGTAAATGGGGAGAAAAGTCTGTGTTTGAGGAAGTCCGGTGAGATTCCACAGCCTGTATCCGTTACAGAAAGCTGCACAAAGGCAGACAGTTGATCTGCCTGCCTCTTGGCCTTTGACAGCGCGACCTCTACGAATCCACTCTTGGTCCACTTCAGAGAGTTCCCGAGGAGGTTCATCACAATTCTTTTCCAGGCGCCTGGCACGGATTGGAGCTTCCAGGTATGTGGCTGCTTGACACGCACCACGACCGTCAACTCCCCTTCGTCACTAGGGGGCGTGCTCACTGGCGTAGGATAAGTTTGTGGTTTGTCAAGGAGATGAGGAACATTGAGGGGAATCCGTCGACCGGAGTATTGGACATTCACGACGTCTTCAACAAGGGTGTCGAGCTCAAATACACCCGTAAGATGGGTAACATTTCCATTCAGGTCGGCATGGTCCAGGTCATCCGCAGTCGTGAGGTTGTTGATCTTAGAAAAGTCCAGCCTAGATTTTATTAGCCCTAAAGTCCGTGGGTGCTGGTATCACAGGGTACTGACAAATGATTCAGTGTATCAAGGAGGGTCAAGCCGCAGGTTTCAACCATCTTCACTAAATCCTGTTGATCGGATGGAAGGCCGGTCGAGCCTAGCAGTTCCGTACTGGCAAGGATCCCATGCAGCGGAGAGCGCAGCTCATGGCTCACGGAAGACATAAAATCAGACTTGGATTTCTCCGTAGTAGCCCAATCAACGCGCGCCACCTCCGAAATAATAGAATCTCCAAATATTTTAAAGTAGTGGAGTTCTTCTTCGCCGAGGGCACGAAAGCTATTACGGGTCCACACCAATGTGCCTGCAAGCCATCGTGACTTGTTCCAGTCCCATAATGGAGAGAACAGAACCCAGTCGGCATCTGGTAATTGTTCGGCCAGTCGGTGGCAAATTTCGTTCACAGCGTCCGTCTCTTGATGGGATAGAATGTCATCCAGTTCATGCGACATGTCTTCAAGGTCCTCTCGGTAGTCCCTCAGATTGATTATCTGGCCTTGTGGGAATGTGGCGATCATGAGGTTTAATAACCTTCCGGTAAAGTGTGGTTCAGGGTTGGATTCAGGACCGGATCTGGGCCGGCCACGGTGAGCAGTCCCGAGAAGGGCACACGGCCTTTCCGCCGCATTGGATAATGATCCAACCCCGGACATATCGACTGGGCTATGATAGGGGTCTACAAAGAACTCGGGGTTCGCAGTAGATGGAAGCGGCTCCCAGGGCCCCGTGTCCCCAGACATGACACTTATTAAACATTAGCAGATTGTAGGTATTCATGAATGGCCTATTACTCACACGCCAGAATTGCATCGACTAGCATCCAAGAAAGAGACGCCTTCTAGATCCATAGAGTCGCGAAGGAGGAGACTAGCTCTGGCGAAGATCCTCGTGATACTCTCCGATATGGCAGGTTCAATTAGAGAGGCCTTCGAAATAATGTCCTGGCCTTTATCGACAAGTGGCGGATTACTAGGTCCTTTATAGTTTGGGCCCTGGGTTTGGTTTAGGGATACAGTAGGAATGAAAGACTCTTGTGGTGGTGTTGGGGTTGATAAATCGGTCTTGTCCGAGCACATCACCTTGGAGAACAAGGAGAGCTCGCCGGTCGCATCCGAAGGGGACCGTTGCCCAAGGCTCACATGGTCATAAACGTCTTCCAAAGTAACATTCGGCGAAGTCAAGACCGACCCTACCAAGCTGTCTTCATCTGACTGACTGGGTCCCTCCACTGTCTCCGTTGACACAACTCCTGCTTGTGGCGATGTGGGCTGGTAGGTCGCCGAGGGGTCGAATTCGGCATGATCCTTGACGAAGCTCGTCAAGCTCTTGACCAGCGTTTCCGTCCGTCGGTGGCAATGGGAGATCCGGGTTGTTTCCAAATGGCTCGCTATCGCATCTGCAAACTCCTGCAGGATACTTACTTCCCGATCGCCGAAATGCGACCATGGTTTGTCATCCACGATGCAATATGAGCCCAAGACATAACCGGCCGGGCTCCGCAGGGGAACTTCGGCGTAGAACCGCATATGTGGCCATCCGACAACATAAGGGCGATCCTTGAAGCAGTCCTCCTGGGTAAAATCGCGAATGATGTAGCGAGAGTGGTTGGCGGTGATATTATCCGTATCGAGGGCGTACGAGGCATCCCGGCCGGTGAAAAGCTTGATGGTATGTGGGCAAACTCCCCATACTAAATCTAATGTCCGGGTGCCGAGATATATCCCATCGCTCGGTTCATGTTGATTGACGTCGCGGAGAGAGACAGACGCTGTCGCTTCGGCGATGATATGTTGGCTCGCACCATCGATGATCGAGACGAAGGAACGGTTACAACCAAACCGAAGGACCCCCAGCTGGGCCAATGCAGTCAAAGCGATATCTGCTGCAAGACGGGGGTTCCCATCAGGTTGTTCGTCGCCTTGGGGCGCTTGGACATTGGCTGTGGTAGTAGTTTGCGGACGATCGACGACGCAGTAATACCTAGATAGCGGCAGAGCACTGATCAGCAGGGGCGGAAGACAGATCGGTCGCAAAAGTCACTACCCACCGAGACAGTTCGCGGATCCTCTCTCGCTCTGCATCGCAGGGTGGCGGTTGATAAACAGCCGCTGTCATTCTCAATTTGATAGTCTCATTCTTTTCGCGATAACAGAAACAAAGAGATGCCAGAAGCAGATGGAAATGTAAGGGGGCCGATGCAGTGGTGTTTTTTGAGTGCCTCAGGAAGGACCTGGGGAAAACCGGTTTTGGGCCAATCCACGCGGCAGCCCAGAACGTGGCCGTTAAGAGTCAGAGTTCATCAAGGGTGGTTGACATTGGCGATCGGGGACACGACCCATCAATCAGAGGGCTCGAAATGCCTCCCAAGTTCGGTCCATCTGGGATTGCTTAGATGCTTTAGGATGAGTGGAGACTCGGTTAGCAACAAGCAACCGGTATTTTCGGCCGGATGCCTGAGGCTCCGTGGCTCTTTTCGCCGCACCGAGCAGCGCCGTCGATCAGATAATCACGAGCTTCGATGGATGATCGCTGCTGCATTTCGCGTTCAATTCGCCCGATTACTTAACCCCAAGTGGAGTGAGGGTCTCCGGCTGTACCCCGATCACCACTCATTTCTACTCTGGAGTATGAAGAAATTTAATTCGGACACTGCTGGATATTCTGCATGATCACGTGTTTATATTTCACAAAATGGGTGAGGTACCACCCGGACAGATTGACGATATCTTACCTTGCCTCTGGATTTCCCGATCCCCATCGTCTACTGGGGGTGTATGAAGATTTGACTGACTCGGCCGTCTCTGGCTCAGAGTCGACTACTGCTCGCACAACTTGACCAAAAAGGCTTTCGCCCCACTAGCTGCCGATGATCATTAAAGGTACTGACAGCTCTAGGGACTAGATAGGGGCAATAGAAGGGTGAAAATTCATCATCGTCATTGAATTAAATGTCACTCTCTCTACTATGAACCTTATCCCTTGGTATGCGAACTGGGAAACAAGCGTGACCAGAAACTTCCACATGAAATGAAAATAGGTAGGGAGCGGTGCTGACGGAGGTCAAACGAACACCAGCCAGTTATATGTACAAAAGACTAGATAGCTAGTACTAGAGTTGCCTCACAGTGGCGCAGTGGGGAGAAACCGTGGGAATTGCGAGGCGGTTGTTAAACCCCTGACTCCCATGACCGGGTCTTTTCGGTTGTTCCACCCAGCTCAGAAGGGGAAACTTTGCTACCGGCTAGTTCAGAGGGTGGGACCTGGCTTCCATGCAGTTCAGATGGTCGAGCTATGCTGCCACTGAATGCAGCGGGCCGGATCCGCTTGCTTGTCCCGTCGAGTTCAGAATCGTACTCGGAGTCAATGTCGTGGAAGGGCCCAATGGGCACTTCGTGGTAGCCAGCGGGAGGGTAAACGGGTGGAGGTATCGGCTGAGTGGTCTCGGGGGTGGAGTCGGGGCTCGAGTCTTGAATTTGGTTGTTTTGGTTGTTTTGCTTTCGGATGAACAGCAAAAACGCGACCAGTAGTGCGAGGAGGATGGCACCGACAATAGATCCTATCACAACACCCGCGATCTGACCCCCGGTCAAGCCAGAGTGGGAGCTGACAGCGGAGAGAGACGAGTTCACCCCCTCACTGTTCCCAGATATTGCTGTTGCGGATGTTGTTCCTGTTGATGTTGTGTCGGTTGATGTATTGGCTGTATCACTCGCACTGGTAGTCGAAGTAGACGTTTTCGTGGTGGTTTGAGTTGTTTTGCTCTCACCAGTGGTTGAGGTGGTTGAGGACGTCGTTGATGAATGTTTCTTGGTTGTGGTCGAACTCGTCGTGGAAATGTGCGAACAGTTCTGGCCTCCCATTATCGAAGAGTGGCCTGGAAGCACAGTCAGGATAAGAACAGTGGATTCGGGATCAACAGGCGAAGGAAACTTACTGGAATCATAGAGTATCCCATCGTCCCAATAAACGTCCCCCCACCCCTCCGGCCACGTAAACACGTATCCATCACACTTTAAAGTAGGCGAATCCGACCATATAAAGGCCCAAGGGTCTGAGTATACTAGATAGCCGCCGACATCGATCTCGTAATTCTGGTAGTCGCCCGATTTCTGAGCGCCGACGGTGTTCGACCCGTTATTGTGCTATAGATATATAGATGTGAGGAGATATTTTCCGGGAAGAAGACCATGGTCGCACTTACAAACTTTGTGTTTGCGGCTGTAGCCACAGTTGTGGCCACAATACAGCTGACAGCAGCAAAAACCTTCAACATCTCTGTCGTTGCGCAGAGGGTGAGAGGGGAAAGAAAAAAAACGGAGATCAGCCAAGCCAGAGGCTAGATATACGGTGGTTATTAGGCTTACAGCTAGTGGAGAATTCAAAAGGGGCATGTGCCACAAGCGGTGCCACCGGACCTCTCATGGTTGGTTTCCATTTCACCTCTTAATTGCCGGTAAAAACGGTTTTGGCGAGATGAAGCACTGGTGTCCCATGTCGGCTAACGGCATCGGGTAGAGATGGGGCCTTTTTGAGGCAGTGAGAGGGGACCCTGACACGGCCTAGACTGCTGACGGCTGATGATCCAGCCAGCCCTTCTCAAGTGCTCGATGGTACCTGGAGCCTGTCGGACACTGAATCCAGGGAATGCATACCTGCCAGAACGTGGGTGTAGGATATGCTCAGACGTCCTCGTGGGGCGATTCAAGGCGAGGACGCTATTAGGCTCAGATTAACTATTTCAGGGCAAGATGAGTGGAGCGATTCATTTCTGCATTGCCTAATCACCCGCTAGTCCCCCGCTAGCCCCCCGCTAGCCCTGCGGATCCTTTGGCGGGCTCATCTCGCCTCTGCGGTTCCTAGATACATAAAACTACCAAAATGTCTCTCACAATGGGGGGTTTCAACATCAAACTCGACGGGAAGACCTTAATACGCCGTATAAGCTTTTCAGTTGAAAAGTGCGATCTTCATTGACAGGGCAAGTCACGAACAATGGGGTTAGAAACACACTTCCGGACAGCTCCAATGTGCGGCATGTGTGCAGCATGTGCATGTGCGGATGAGGATGGCTGAGCTGTGGCTGGGGGCCATGCAGCCATTATTGTGCTCTATAATCTATTTCTTACCAAAACACAGAGAGCTATTCTTGGCTACGAAATGGGGGGGTATTGTGGCTTGCTGATCGCATCCTGAAGCATTTCTGTCCACTGTAATAGTTGTGATCCGGAGCAAGTGGCTTGTGCCTGGCATAAAAACCACAAGCTTCATCGGGCTCATATCTTGAAGCTCGGGGTTCCAGGCAACGTAAAATCTACAGGAAAAGCGACAAAACACAGCCAGGTACCCTAAAAGACTATTGTGTTGGTTGGTTGAACCTAGCATTCCGTACAGCTTCGATGTTTGATCTTACCAACAGCTGGTGACTACGCCCAACGGTGGGTTAAGTCCTCATGGTGGAGAGAAGCGTGTTTTAATATAGTTCTAAATTCCCCAGCCGAGGTGTCCTTAGCTTCCTTAGTAAGCCGAGTGCTTCTCCTGTATCTGACCCCCTTAGAGTGGGGAAGTTATCTGTTATGTGTAGCAAGTGACAGCGATGAGAACACCACGTGGGTGACATTTTTTCAAGGGCCAGCCGCCTCTGGGCAGAGTGATAACCACGGAAGATGAGTAAAGCTACCTAGGTATGTCTCAATTTCTCCTCTCTGGCTAACATTTCCAGCCCCAAGGTTGGAGTAACAGTAAGCAGGCCCCTCCTAACAACATTGTTAGCGACATCTGGGAGACTGCAAAGACGGTAATGCTAGACAGTATAAACCTAGAGAGATAGATTGTTGACTCTTACTCTGAATGTGGGGTTTCAATTGTATCGTTCTGTGAATAAATATTACTTAAAGGGAATTTCTCCCAGAATACTTAAGACATAGACACACACTGCGTGCTTCCAAGTACCAAATATCAGTTGGAATTACACTTATTACAGCTCCTTACCAGGGGCAGCTGCTGTCGTTGATGGATGTTTCTATCTCTCGATCGGCCGTGATCCTGCGGGTAAGCATGGAGGTGTCTAGCCCGGCGACACAAAGTAGAAACCATGGCTAGATGCTGGCGATCGGCGGGCACCATTCTGGAGGATATAGTGGAGCAGCTCCTGCAGATCTTCGTGGGGAAGCTCCTTACTAAGATATGTGAGTCTCAGCAGCCGCAAGTACCCGAGGAGGAGTGTCAGATTGCGGACTATGTAGGGTCATTGTGGGAAAGAGGCTATGAGGTTTGATTCTCCACCTGGTTATGGTGGGTTTAATGTTAACTGAGATCATTGAATTGATGAGAAAAGGGGGCAGAAGATGAGAGCATGACAACCATTCAATCAAGATACGTAGACGTAATGCAATTCCAATATTATGAACATTCACCATACAGGTGGCATTCAAATAAGTGGAAACTTTATACATAAGCTAAACACACAAAAGCGCCCAATTAGGAAATGATGATGTTATACAAAACATGGAATAAACTTCACACTCCTATCTAATATTTACAGCACTTGCCCTGTTCACCCCCTTTATATACTGCACCCATCAGTAAGATTGGGTTTATAATCTACGTAACATTGAACTCTTGCTTTTAGCTAGGTTTTCCCTTTTTTGCTACGGTGTCCCGATACGCCGATCTGTCATTACCCTCGCCCGTCCCTGGGAGTATAAATCCTGACCTCCCGCTGTCGTAACACTCCATCCTACCAACCTCTTCATTATTCTTCTTCCTCCCTGCTTATTATACACCCGCCCTATCGCCTGCGCGCGCTTGCTGACCTCATTTTCGGACCCTAGTACCTCCCCTATTACCTCCCCTATTACCTGCCTCTTTTGCCGCTAATTGCGGCTGAACACTTACTGTCTCCACCTTCATTACCGTCCCTCTCTCTACTAGTATCACTCAGGCGACAGATGGCAGCCTTTCTCTCTTTGATTGGCAAATTAGCAGTCACCTGACGCGGCGGATATGACTTCCTTCCTTGATTAACCTACACCAAACCCCAATCATTCGGAACCCGAAATTTGCCCTGGTATGCCTTAGTGCCTCGAGTATTCATAGATCTAAAGAAAATTAACGACGGTTTGATCGGCTGACTCTTGGTAGATGCTAGCTGTTCCTTTCTAACTATTAGAAACCTGCCTCGCTCTCCCCAAACTTTGCCTCTCTCATTATGTACCAGGCCCAGCCACGGAATGACTGCTATTACGGCTCCAAGTATCCGATGGCATGAATGCCTCGTCAATGATTCCGGTCACTAATTGTCGTCGGCAACTACCACTTTGTGAAAGCCTAGATCCCAAATTGGGATCCTGTGCCTGAAAGCATAGTATTCAGCTGCGCTGCAGCGCTCTTCTTTCATTTCTCTGAATCTATTGAGTGTTGAGACATTATGCGCATCATCTCGGAATATTTCCAGAGTGATGCGGTTTAGATGTCAGCGTCCGCAGCGCCTGCCATGGAAGAAATTGTACTCTGCAATATCGCTCGGAAGATTCCGCGATTTTCAGAGCTATCGTGGTGATGGTCGAATTAGGCAGGGTACTAGTTTTCACAGGTGGGACTTTTGCTAAGGCCCTACGAATGAGGCGGGTTGGTTGAGAAGAATTACTAGGGTTCAGTGACTTCCAGAAGGTTTGTTGAACGAATTTGCACTTGTCTTTCATTGTTTTCCTTTGAGGAAGGAGATTTAGTTGCCTTTGATGGGGTTTATGGGATGCGGGGGTCTTGATTGTTGATGACCTACCACATCTAGATATATTATTCTCTCTCCTACAAAAAGACGATATTTTACACGGCAAAACCCCGGGGAAAGGCAACCAAGGCACCTAAAATATCAAAAATATGCGCCCGTCACTTGGTACAAGTTCCAATGACACTCACAACAGTTGTAGCGTGGATGACGGCAGACAGTATCTACCAAGGCTTGCCGATCACATGGGACCCTTTCCTTCCAACACTCATGACGAGGCTTTGGGGGCATCAGACTCGGCAAATAGTCACGGTGAGAAGCCTCACAAACGAAATAAAAGGCAGTCTAGCGCCACTGATGCTACCTATCTCGCCGAGGATGCATCCCGGACCAGAAAACTGAACTTCAACCTTGGAATTTTGCCACGGAGGGCTCACTGTCTATTTGCATAAAAACTACTGGCTCGTGTGGAGCCATCTTGGCGCAGACAACTCGTCAAGTCAATCCCACTGGCACATCTTAGTGGACCACAAGGTTGGGACGGTTTGTGCACACTCGTCCTCAACATGAATGGTTCCTCTGTGCCAAGGGCTAGATGCAACCAGTGCGATGGTGTTGTTTTTTTCTTCCCCACCCCACATACTGCAGTAGTCACTAAGAACTCAAACCCGGGAGACAATGGCATATTTCTAAAATCCATCGGCCTACATAGTAGGGTCTCAAACTGTTATCCCCCAACACCTGGCATTGAGAGGGTGAAGACACCTGCCGACTTGCCAACACATACTGGTCAGCCCGTGGCTTGATCCGGTGGGTTGAATCATATCCAATGAATCGTACTTTCTCTCCTCCCAAAGAGCCGTGCCCTGGAACCTTGTTGGCCGAACCACCAGATGGCGCTGCGCTTTTGGTTCGATCCAGATTCATCCTGGACAAATGGATCGAACCTGTATATGACGGGAGGGTAAAAACCGGAGGGTTCAGTAGGGAAAAGTTCCCGGCCATGACGTATTCACGCTCTGCGAAATTCTGCAGCCCAGTTGTGTGTGCGTACACAGTAAAAACCCCGTGGGAGAGTCTCCCGAACAGGTCCGACCCACTCCTAGGCCTCCTCCGGTCTAGTGCATCTCTTCTGCCGCTCCCAATTAAAACGATCCACCCAGCTGGACCTGCACGTCTGCCTGATTGACCTCGACTGCTTTCGTCGGAACATTCTTCTGTATCTCTGGGGCCCAGCTGGCAAAACCATAGTCCTGTTTCTCACCCAGTAGTGGTGTTATAATGACGACTGGGGATTTTGTTCGTAAACATGGGATGCAGGCCAGCTTCAGAGTCTGGCCCCTAAATCCACCAAGGCCCTGCGAGATCCCCACCCGAGGAAAATTGTTCAACTCCACTCTCTCTGCACTAATCCAAACTGAGTAACTGGTTGACACTTTAGGAGGGATCGTCGATTCGCTTATCAATTCTCCACACCTACAGGCCGAATCATTCGCCGGGTGAAGGTGAACTGGCGGAGACGCTCTGAATGAATGGGTGCCAGACTCCTTTTCCTCCGCGCGATCTCGGCTCGCGGTGGACTGCGATGAACCATTGATCTTGCCGGATCTTGCAATTTTGCCGATGATCTAGCAGAAGTAAATATTCACTAGCGCGAGGTGTGGCGTAGCTGGCGTTGAATGAACCACCTGGTGGGCCGTGGAGAGCAGTTCAAATAGGAGGGATTCCCCCCCCCCTGTGCAAAACCAGCAAGCAAAAAACACTTGACCACCAAGCCGGGAGCTTCCAAGATGTTGTACAATGCTTTCAAGTCACTCGTGGTGGCGCTGGCCTTCGGCGCTGCCACCGTGTCCGCGAAGAGTCCCGTGAAAACCAACGCGCTCGTGAGCCGTCGCCTCACTGAGTATCTCATGCCGGTCACGACTGCGACGCACGAATTTGCCCGCGTGCCGAACACGAACTTCATCCTGCTCACCCAGATGTCGAACAGCGAGCTCGTCAAGATCCAGATCAATCCAGTCACCGAGGAGCCCATTGCTTACCACTCGTTCCCCATGGGAAGGAATAGTAGTTCCGCGCTCCATGGTGTCTGGCCCTCGACGCAATACCCCGGCCTCATGTGGCTGTCGCTGCAAGGTGACAACAAGTTGCTGCTCGTCGATCCCGGCAAGAACCTCTCGAGCCCACCTATAATCAGAAAGACCATCAATATTCCGAAGCCCGGCAAGGGCCCACACTGTGTCTTTGAGATCGGCAACCGCGTCTGGGCCGGCCTCAAGGAGGCGTCCACTCAAACTGGCCAGTACTACGTCTTCTCCGCCGATGTCCACAACTTCACGGACCAGACCCTATACCAGACCCTCAACAGCCCCGTGTTTATCAAGGAGGAGCCGACCACCGGCTTCATCTACGTCACACAGGACAGCGACTCGTCCATCATGCGCATCAACGTCACCACCGGCGAGACCAAGCAGCTGCCCATCCCGCCCAGCGTCGGCAACAACGCCGTCGGCATGATCTCTGCCACCGGTCCCCTGAGTGGTGTGTGGTTCACTCTCGCCGGTAATGCGACCGGTGGTACTGGCACCTTCGGCCACATCGGAGCCAACGGCCACATGAGGTTCTTCTCGCTCAAGAACCAAATCCTCGGCGGAAATGCTGGCCTGCTCCACATCGCGGATGCCTCGACCCCCGCCGGCCCTGCCCTGTGGCTCCTGTCGACCTCGCTGCTCAGCAAGAACTCGCCCGATGCCCTGATCCGCGTCACCTTTGACCGCAACATTACACACGTGACCGGTGAAGAGTATATCTCTATGCAGACTCAGAATGCCATGGTGCACCGTGTTCTGCCTTTGGATCGCACCGTGTTGGTATCCGAGCTCAACACATTCACCCTCGCTCAGCTCACATACAACAACACCGTTGCTGGACAGTGGCTGCCGGCTCAGCTCGCCAGCCAGGACAGCGTTTACTCCAAGCCTGGTTAAACGGAACTTTTGCTATCAGGCGTATAGAAGGATTGCACATATGCATATATAATTATAATGATATTAGAAAGTGCTAGCGAGAGACAGATAACGACCAGCTAATAGACAACCTGCGCTGCAGTAGTGTTATACTACAGAAAATATATTCTAAATTAAATATATTGGTAAGGCTATAATAAAATAATATTCAGAATATCTTAATAACGGTATACGGCGTAGTAAGTATAACAGAATTTATATATAATTAGTATTCTTCTTTCTCCTTTGGTATAGTTTCTCCCGATTTGTTTCAAAAATACAAGATAGTCTAGCTTTCCGGTCGCGTTAAATGTATATTTCAGGAACATATCGTCAAGCATCATACTGACACACTAACACTCGGACCCCTTGGAAACAACCTGCGTCCCCCTGCTGTGCTCGAATTGTATCAGAAAAGGTTTGCAGAATCCTGAATATTGAAGAATCCTCTCTCCAACCCAGTTCCTCCAGTGCAACGACCTCGTGATAAGTAACTCCATTTCCATAGAAAACGTCAGGTTGTCGCCCGTCCACACCTACACCGTGACCGAGTCGCCTCACCAACTCCCCTTTCCTCTGAAGACGGATTATATCTGGCCTGTCCTTTCCGCATCGGCCGCTCATCGGGTGACAGAGTGCGTATAACAACTCCAGGTTATTCTGCAGGCAAGAAGACAAGCACGCTATTTCCTGGTAGGTGTTGTCTGAGGAGCAATCCTTCACGGGGCATAACTCGGTGACATCGATGGCGACTCGCCGAGCATTCTGGACCGTCGCGGCGAACTCCGAGCTCCAGGGATAAAGAAGAATATGCGATAAGCCGCTCGCGAAGGCCCGGGAATCGCCCTGCTCATCGAGAAGGCTGTTGTGTACTTGGACCGGTCCGCCGAACCGGAGGAATAGCAGGTCGCGGTGGTTATCGTAGAGGAACCGCTTACCGTTTCCTGGCAGATAGACGGAATTGAAACCAACGCCGATGGGAGCGGGCGATTCTAGGTCGTGGACTGGTCGTCGGGGGACAACGCGTCGGGGGGGGGTTTGAAGGGACGTGAAGGCCTCGGAACAGGTCAACTGAACCGCGCTCCTAAGTCGATACGCGGACGGGTCGAAGTATAGTCCGGGCTTGATTTCGCATTGTCTGTGGCAGCATTGCCTTGGATTTACCGAAGTTGGCTTGATTTGATCGAGGAAGATGGTGTCTTTAAACTTCTTAAATTGCGCTACGTCTCGGATTCCACCGCCCTGTCTCTGAAATGCTTGGGATATTCGTGACCCGTCCGAGGTCGAGGGGATGCAGACGTCGAAGGCATGGATTCCGGGCCTTGGACATGTTTCCTGCCAGACCTGGATGCGCAGCTCTGCAGGCAGGCGGCTGAACTGCGGAAATGCTCGTGATGATGCCCGTTGCATCTGGGAGGGATTCTCAGAGTAGTTAGTAGTCAAGGGAGTCTGCAGATGGCGTACAACCCCCAATATATCGTGTTTTTGTCTGCATTAAAACTCGTTCGCTATACCCGCCTTTGGGGCAGGCCTGATACCGGAGCCGTCGGCGGAGTGGCAGCCCGTAAGGGACATCCCTGTTTTTCATCTGTGGCCTCGTCTTACTACATGGTCTCGGGTCAGAAAGGTCTCTAACTGGCCCTTCATTCTTTGGTTTCGGGTGAAAAGGATTAAAGAGAATAAAACTGTGTTTAAGGAGACGGTCGCTGGTATTGTGACTTGTTGGAAGGTCTCAGCGCACCAAGAAACGCGCAGAGTGAAGTTTTATAAAGTTACAGGTAAGGCTACGCGTACGACATGATGGATCCCGCGTCTATTGATAGCTCGGGGTGACGAGAAGTCTTTAACTGTGGAGGTGATCCACTGAGGGCTTTTTATCAAAAACTTTAGACTCTGCCGTACTCTATGCCATATTCCTATAAATTGGGCTCATATCAACCTGTCTTGCGGGGGAGCATATTACCCCGCTCCCAGGGTCTCAAGATACCATGCATACATTGAGAAAACGACATCTTTTAAGAAAACCTATATATCGGCGCGCTCGTACTTACTCTCGCTACCACTCCGTGCCAAAAGTCACCACGAGACGCTTAGGTTCCCGGAAGTCAAACGGTAACTCAACTCCTATACAAAGATTCCGAATCCGACCATGGACAATGTCATGAGCCAGTCCGACCACCTTCCAACATGTAGTGCCTCGCCGCCACCGGTCTGGCTCGGGTCGGCGGCGCTCGGCGCGGTCGAGGCAGACGGATCATCTCCGTTCGATGGGTTCGTGGCTGTTACATTGGTGGGGACCAAAGCGACACCGTTGAGAGGGTATGCGGCGCAATCTGCTCGGGGATGTTCGGGACAATTCTCTGCAATGCATACCGCCTGGAGTTCGCGCCTGTGGGATATGCTCTGGATAGCGGTAGCCGGGGCACAGCGTTTATTGAACGAGGTATCGAGAGCGTTGGCGAGTAAGGTAGCATCGTGGGGGCGGATACCGAGGGAGACGGCGGAATCGTGGACCTGTTGGATGAAGAAGCCCATTTGATACTTGTCTAGATTCATGAATCTGAGTCGCTGTTAGAAGAACGAAAGACAATGAACAAACAGTAGGTGGCCGGGCAGCCTTCGCGGAGATACGACACGGGGATGGATCGCTTACCGGTGGACTTCGTACATACTGGTTCTACCGCGATATGTTGGGAATCCGGAGTCGCCTTGCAGCGAGCAACCGGTCAGCCCGCCGAAGTATTGGTATATATGGGTCAACAGGTTACTGTGGTATCTCGCGTGAGCAAAGACTTTCAAATCCTGATTTCTGGGAGTAAGTGTTAGGATGGTCGGTCTCTTACTATTGCGCCGAAGAGGTATCCCCGTTCGAGGACCGATTAGAAGCCAAGGGCCCAGCACCCCCGTTATCGAGGAATGGTTTGGACGTACCGTGGCTGCCTCCTGGATTGGTCGAGTTCAACGCCCCCGTGAAGTAAGGAAGCAGCTCAACGGCGGTTCCATTGTGCACTGCAGGAGCAGCAATGCCTGCGACGGCAACACCAGTGTTCGGGGTCGTATAGTTTCCGATGACGAAGGTGTTGACGAGCAGTGTCATAAGGAGTTGTTGGTTCGAGGCTGTGTTTGCGCCCAAAATGCGAGGCGTGTAGAAGTCGCAGATTGAGGTTGAGGGGGGTCTTTGAGCTGCCGAAGTCATGATCCAGCTTAGGACCAGGAGACCTAGCGTGAGGAAAGCCATTGTCTTACAAAGAGCGACTGACTGGATGAGACGAAAAAAAAAACAAAAAAGGTTGATTATGCCGGTCGCATGTATGAAGTACGGGGTATACGGTCTATGTAAGAGGAAGTAGATGCTTATGTACAAAGCTGTTATTTGATATAGGCTGGGGTGGAATGGGCCGCAAGGTTCATCGTTGGTAGCATGGTGGCGAGACATGCCGCTAGAGTTAGGCCATCTACAACGGGATCTCGGCGGAAGCGATGAGTTGTAAATACGCAGTGAGAGACAATGGCTGATGTGGCTTTTGTTTGGGTCTAGCCTGGGCGTACATACTCTGGACCCTGCGGAGAACCTCGGCGGAAGCGGAGGAACACCAACTACACCTCTCACTGCTCGCATATGGCATTCTGGGACACATTGGGTATGTACGGCGGCTTGACAAGTTACTTGGTAGTGGTTATCGGGGGTTGTGCTCTGAACCCTGCACGTTTTCCTATCTTAAACTCCTTCCTATACGACTCAAGGGATGCTTATATTGTACCAGTACATGCAAAGTGAAGAAGGATACATCAGGAACCAAAGCATCGGGTAGCTGGGTGTCATACGTCATGTAACATCTAGACACTAGGATATAACAAACAACGCGTTTATAAAACTTGATCAAAATCACCTAGGTAGAGACAGCACCAGAACGGAAAAATCATATGAAATGAGCCACCACAATCGGACCCCCAGATGGCTCCTGCACAATCGCCAGGACAGTGTAGCCCCGGTCCCTTGCCTCGGAGAACGAAGGCAAAGGAAGCGTCAGATTCCCCCCTTTCCACTCCCCGACCTTGACGACCATCCTCACCACATTGTAATGCTTCAGCTTCTTACCCTTGTTAGCCCCCTTCCCAATCTTCACCGTCTGCAACTTCTGCTCGTAATAACATAGAAGAATCTCGTGTGTGTGTATCTCCGCCCGGTCAGAGTCAATTCTCAGCTCCGTATCATTCGAATCCAGAAGAACATTCCATCCCCGCTGAGAGCGCATCTCGCGAGCTCGCCCAGATAAGCCCATGAGCTGATCGACCGACTCCCCCGTCCCATCTACCACCCCATCAAAGGCAACCTGCGGCGTGAAGACGGACTTCCGCCCCCACCTCACGTTGTAGGCTCGCTGGCGCGCATCCCACTGCTTCTGGGCGAGGGTATCCTGCCACTCCGTGCGGTCGAAGTGGGTGACGTTGTAAGTGAGGAAGGCATTGTTGGGGTTGTTTAAGACGGCCTCGTGGATTTTGGGCGCGTTCTTGACGCACACCTTGCAGCCTTGGGATTGATAAAGCTCTACCACGGCCAGAGGCTGGACGTCGAGAAAGCATGCGTCTGTGTGGACGTGGTCGGCGTCGTCTATCATCATTACGCTGCAGGCCAGGGGGGCTTTGTTCTTGCGGCGGAAGAGGTTTTTGATGGCGGCCATGGCGAAATTTCTGCCGTAGGGTGTCGTGTCTCGTACTGAGAGAGACAGGGTAGACGGAAGGGTTAGTGGAGTTTCATGATAATGAATGAGGGGAATTCGTGGGCACTTTATTCAGGACCCTTTGATGTGGCTCGGGCCACTCCGCCGATGGCCGACTATTTGATTTTTTTTTTTTGGCTTCACTCGACAAGGGCTCTGACTACTGGAGCAAAGTTCCGACGAAGTACCGGTATGATATCGGAAAAGTCCGCCGCAACGCGCGGATTCGCGACTAATGGGAGTACTATTTGCACGGCCTACAGGATCCCCGAGTCAAGGGGTTGCCCTGGAGTGCAGGTATATAAGGATATCAAAACGCGAGCTCCAGAGGACGTTTGGTATACTTTGAATTACACAACGATCAGCGAGTATTTTCACCATCAATTACACTTGCAGAATGACTGAACATCAAGTCCGTCCAGTAGGATGGCAATCCAGTCCGGAGTCTGAGCGACTCCCGGTGTCACTTTTTGGCCATGTCATGCCAAAGGTATACGTCTTGATTGCCGAAGTCTTTGCTCTCCCGGATAGCGCAGACAGGCAGAAAATCGCTAGTAACCTCGTGGCTGGACTGGAGGCTGCCCTGTCCCAGTTCCCGATCCTAACTGGCACCCTTGAGATGGACACCACCACCGGTCGCATGTGGGTGAACAAGAAACGCGACGCGGCGGTGATCTTCTATGTCAAATATATGCTGGACGAGGGCGAGTTTCCGAGCTACCAGGAGCTGGCGCATCGAGATGTATCTCTTCCCGCCCTAATCATGACCTAGATATTGATCGACTGATGTGTAGTGCGTGGACAGTTCCCCGCTGCCTTGATTGCCGGCCACAAACTGCTCCCGGACTCCGTAACGGCCAAACAGCTTCATTCGCCCCTGGGAGACAATAACGAGGCGGGAATCCCCGTGGCTGTATTCCAGCTCAATTTCATCTCAGGCGGCGTTGTCCTGGGTACAGCGGTTCACCACGCCATTTCCGACGGGCCCGGCTGCGACGGCTTCCTGACGACCTGGGCAGAGAACAGCGCGGCCGCCGCAGCGCAGAAAGCGCCTCTCGCCGCCCCCGTCGCATCCCGAGATACGCCCATAGGCCCACGATTGGCACCTCTCGACGTCCCAGACCCCACGGCGGCGCGCATGGCTGAAATCAGAGCCGCATACCCGGTCCTCAAGGATGCCGGTGGTCCCATGGCACCGCCCCCGCCGGACTTCAAGATGCCAACCCTGATCCCTCAGATGTGGCATTTCCCACCGGAGAAGCTCGCGGAGCTGAAGGTGCTGGCATCAAGCAGGATAGGAGAAGAAGAAGAAGAAGAAGGAGGAGGAGGGCCGGCCTGGATATCCACCTACGACGCGATCATGGCGCTGCTCTGGAGCCGCGTCACGACCGCCAAACTCGACCTGGTCAACCCGCTGGATCTCAACGCCAGCGCGATCCTGATCCATGCGATTAACATTCGCAAGATATGGGACCCGCCCTTACCAGAGCGGTCGCTCTGCGTCGGTGCGGTCCCTGCGCGCGTCGAACCCGTCCCGATCAGAGACATCATCATTGCGAGGCCGGAGAATCTGTCCATGCTGGCGGCGCGCGTCCGCGCTTCGATCGGGGATATCACTCCCGCTTATCTGACGGGGATGCTGGAGTGGATTGCGGGACACGCGGACAAGCGCTTCCTGGAAACCAATGTCAACTCGTTTCTCGGCATGGACTTTGGGGCTTCGAGCTGGCAGGGGATGAGCAGTTACGAGAAACATGATTTTGGGTTCGGGCTGCCGAGTGCGCTGCGGTGGCCGAGTCCTGCGTTTGAGGGGTTTGTGATCCTGTACCCGGCCCGGGCGGGGAAGAGGGACGCGAGGGGAGGAGAGGGGGTGGAGATGTGTATTTGTTTAGAGGAGGGTTGTCAGAGGAGGCTGTTGGGGGACGAGATGCTGTTGAGATTTGCTCAACCTCGGGGCTAGATACGCCTCTCGCTTCTCAGGAGAGAATGAAACAGAAAACTTCTTGGTTCGGCTTTACGAGTGGTGATAGTTTACTTGAAGTGGTGGTCGTTGCAATGCACTATAGGATCCTAGATTTTGGGGGCTTGAACTTAGATACAAAATGTGTAATCTCCCCGCGTCTCATCCTGGCTGGCTGCATTTGTCGGATTGCCCATGTATACGGCGTCGAAAAACGCAGAGTCGACCCCCTGGAAGGCCCAGTCGTCTGCAGTGGCCATCAGGTCCGGCATGTCCCAATCGAAATCACCGTTGGCTGTTTGGTAGGTCAATTCGTAAGGAGGATGGCCGTTCAGACCGGGTAGATGCTGATCCAGCTGGGTCGCATCCGGCGCGTAGTGGCTGTGAGGACCAGCTTGAGCAGAAGGGCTTTGTGACTGATCGACGGCAAATAGAGACACGGGATGGGCTGATGTTGGAACCGTGTCGAGATTTTGAGCTGGGGTCGCGCCATCCAAGGTGAGCTTGACGGTTCCAAAGTACGGGATTTTGAGATTGAAAGAGGAATGCTCCTCGTCACCAACCGCTTCGTCCTGGGGATGGATATTATCGTCGATCCTGCCGTTGTACATCCGACCTCCTCGGGCATAGTCGGCTTCGATATCGAGTAGCTTCCGCGTCAACTGCGCCGTGTTTCGGGACAGCTCGTCATTATTGAGCTCGTTCAGCTCATCCATCGTCTCCATTGCCGCTTCTATCAGCGCTCGATCGCCTAGACGCTGGTGTGCGAGCGTCCACCCAGAACCCTGCCGGTGACCATTTAGATATGTGAGCAGAAGTGTCAGGGAGGCTGTCAGTGCGCAGAAGTCGACTGGCCGGCAGCACGTCACGAGCTTTACGATGGAACGGAAGGTGATAAACCTGTTCAGGACTTCTCTGCTCGTGTAGATGCAGGTTGTCTTGCTGTACTCGAAGCTCTTATCGTCCGTGTGCCATAGGAGATAGGGCAGATGCAGGACGGTCAGCATATTATAATGCACAATCTGCATCTGTGCGTTGATGACCTTTTCCATCATGTCCTTCGTACTGATGCTCTGGGTGAGATCGATCGGTGCCCACCACTTTGCCGGTAATTGGCTCGCCATCCGATTCAGGTCATAGTCGATGTTCAGCGTTGCTGTGAGATCATCGTAATTGCGGTCCTGGTTCCTGTCGATGATGCGCTCAAAGATGTCAATCTGCGTCTTTTCGAACCAGTCCGCGCTGGTGTCTCCCTCTGCGGGCTCATCCGATGCGAATCGGACTCGCGATATCGAGGTCGGCATGCCTAGGATGAGGCAGATGTACCGCTCGAGGTAGGCAATATGTGCCCATATTACGGTCCCGGAAACATGTGTTTCTGGGCCGTGCTTCTTCAAGGATTTGTATGGGGTTTTGCGATGCAGGCCCATGAACTGCGCGAGTGTCGATGCACGGCGGAGGCAGACCAAGGCGCGACGCAGGTTTCCTGAATTCACCAGGAATACTCCTTCGTAGATGAGACACTCGAGCCCTTCAATCGAGTCGAGAAGATCTTCGTGGCAGGTCACCATACTCGTGGCAACGGTGAAATATATGTCCATGGCGTCGCTGGCACAAAGCCCCAGGTTCAGGGTGCTCTTGTCAAATGAAGGATCGAGTTGCTGTATACAGAGTGCGAGTTGGAGCAGCTTCCTCGCAATGACTATAGGGTGGTCGGTGATGGAAGGAAGAATCGCCATCCCTTCAATCGGTCGAATGTCGCCTTCATGAAACAATTCTCCGTAGTGGTTACAAATCGCCTGTACGAAGACCACTGCCCTGCTGGCCCCGAAAAGGGTTTTGACATCTGCTTGAGATGGCAAACGCGCATGAAGAACCCTGCATAGTTCCGCGTACTTGGGGTATGGATGGTTCAACGGACCGCGCTCTGCGGTCTGAGGCTGGGGGACCGGCTGCATGGCCGGTGAATACTAGTTACGTACCAGGCAAAGGTATGAAGCAGATTCTACTCACATCAGTGCCGAGTGTATTACCAGCATCGAGGGGGGTGTCGCTTCGTTCTTGATCTATTGTTCGGTCCCACTGAGGGCAGAGAGACCGACTTCCCTGTCCCTCGTGATAGGTACCCTTGGAAATTGTTTCAGGCATGAGCTCGGCTCGTTTAAGTCTTTCAACTATGTTCTGGACTTCAGTCAAATTCGGTAAAGGGACATCCATCAACTCCTGGCCGATACACGGTATTCCGCGTCGCTGACAGGCAACACATGCCTCGTCCATGGGCTGGCCAAAAAAGCAACGAGTCTTTCGTCTCTTGCCTGAAATTGTTAATGCAATGAAAGGGCTGGGAATGCGGGTTCAGAACATACATTCTGCACAGCTGCGAGTGCCTTTGCGCAACGCTCGCGTTGGCAGGGACAATTCGCCGTTCGGTTGCCCATTGCCCGTTGGTTCACGCATAGTGGAAACTTGGGTCGTGGGGTTAAAGAGAGCAACATCAAGGGGAGTGAGAGCAAAGGATGGGAATAAGACTGATCCAACGGAGAGTGTGACAGGGAGGAGCTGAGTGATGTGAGCTGAAAGACCTGAGAGGCTGACAGGGCTGAGAGGGGCTGAAACCCGCTAGGGTCCCCATTGACAGCAGCTCGACATGGATTCTCAGAATCGGGCTAGAACGTACACTTGAAGGCGAAGGACACCAACCAAGCACCGCCACGAACCCCGCGACTTTGGAGAGTGAGAGTGCTTGGCCCCTGACCTTATCTTTGGGCGCCTTAGCTACACTTCACTGGGACAAGCACTGCCGCTCCGACCTCGCTGAACCTGCCAAGGTTCTGCCATCTATTAGGATGGCGTTCATTCTGTCAAGAACAGCCATATTCTAGAATAGCGTCTTGTTGCCCGAGGAGTGATCGGACCGACCTGTGTGAATAGGTTGGGAGTCTGTCGTAATTTGTTTCGGTGGATTACCCTAGCAAGGGAGGCCTGGAAGAAACCTGGATGTGGCGGAAACGAGCATAAGCTTGAATGTCGTGTACCATGCTAGATTGAGAAGTTCAGGAATAGCTCTATGGTCTATCTCCGTATGTTCTATTTCGCATATAAGGCAGGTGGAGTCCGTCACAACGTGCTCCTTTGGCATAATGTAGATGGGAGTAGAATGTGGCTCTATTTCGGCAATTCGGCACAGGTTTCACGAGATGTTTGCTCCTCTTCATTGAAGCTTTACCCCGCTCCAACCCAGCCCAAACCTGCCATCTCCACCATACAGACACCTACAAATCAACACATAATGGCTACAAAGAACAATATTGTCCTTGCCTTTGATCTATACGGCACTCTCCTTTCTACAGAGTCAATTTCCCACCACCTCGAGGCCCACTTCCCCCAACAGGAGGCGCAGTTGATCTCCAGCCTGTGGCGACGGTATCAGCTGGAATACACATGGCGTCTGAACAGTATGGGTATGTAGATCACTTTGTACTGTAGGCTTGGGAGACTGGATAAATCTGCTCCTGTTTCGATATATTCCAGCCGCAGGGAGAGCTTGATTAATATTGATGGAACCTGAGGCCAATATGCGCCATTCTCAGACATCACCCGTAATGCCCTCGTCCATGCTCTGGGTGAGCACGGCAAATCGCTTGACGATGAAGCGATATCATCCCTGATGGCAGCATACGACAATCTCTCCACATTCCCCGACGTCGCACCCACCCTGACAAAGCTGGCCGCCATGCCGACCGTGACCTGCGTTGTCTTCTCCAACGGCACTCGATCAATGGTATCCAACTCGGTCCAGCTCTCGCCGGATCTATCCCCGCATGCGGGTGTTTTTGGGGACATCGTCACGGTGGACGAAGTACAGCGATTCAAGCCCGCCCCGGAGACATACCTGCACCTTGCAACAAAGGCGGGGGAATCCGTCCCCGAGCTCGCCGATGTGTGGCTGGTCAGCGGGAATCCATTCGATATTGTTGGGTCCAGAAGCTGTGGGATGAATGCGATTTGGGTGGACCGGGGTGGAAAAGGGTGGGTGGATGCTGCGGTGCCTCATCTTCGTCCGACGAGGGTGGTGAGGAGCCTGGAGGAAATTGTAGCCATCATTGGGGGATAGGTCGATATTCCGCCATACCGAGACCGGGGCCTGGATATTATCCTCATGTCGTGTAGCCTCTGTGATACTATGCCACGGGCCTTGGCGGTGCATAGGATATAGTGAATTAATAAATGAGAATGCCTGATTCATTTGCAGGCTATATCCTAGCAGGGACCTGGAAGGTTTCTCATCCTTATCCAGGGCTATCATCTGCGGTGTGGGTCGGACCGTTCGCTCACCAGAACCTAAGAAACGAGCATGCGGCGGAGCCGTTGGACAAAGCTGGCCCGACTTTATAATGCTTGCCTTCTTCACGGTCATAAACACCACCTTCGAGACAGAGAAGTTCTGCAGACAGGCTGGAATAACCGAGCTGGGGGACGTCCGATTGCTGATCAGGGGAGCATCAAACCAACCCCGTCCTACGCCGTCCCACAGATAAACGGTTCCAGACTTTTTAAGCGAAGGCCAACCAGGCGATCCTACATAACATAGACATATGCATCAGGCGCATACGCAATTCGCAGGGTTGGATCGGGGGTTGACTAAAATCCGGATGGTGAGTGGCCATTGATACACGCCGAGAGCTGCACGTGCACGGTAATCCGGACCGGCGTGAGTCTTGCCGAGAGTGGAGGCATCCATTGACAATTAACGCCGGCGCAGACCTCCAGCCGATGTGACCTGCGTGCTTGGGAGTTGCCACAATGATTGGACTGTCAGGGCCCTGCTGGGTCGCATCACATGCGATCAGGCCGTATCCCAAGGCACAATGGGTGTATAAGTATCTCAGCCCAGGAGGATGGTCTCCTCGACGGGCTGTTGTCCAGGACCAGAGTCGTGTTGTGAATTGTGTCTAACTCTCAGGATGAGAATTTCCGGTTCGATCAAGGCGTTACCGGTGCTGGCAGCTAGCGTACTGGCTGCAGCTAATTATCCTGCCATTCCGGCCGACTTGACCACGCCGCACCAGCAACGGATTGCCATCTATGGGCCAAACTGTGAGTTAATCACGGCTGTAGGGTTTGAATCCTCGCTGATTGCCGTATCTAGCCGTCTCCATTGGCTGGAACACATATACCCAGCTGAATACAAGCTGCGTTCAGTACGGTACTTCCAGCAAAGACCTCACCAAGCAAGCATGCGCAACATCTGGGCCGACAACGTATCCGACCTCGCGCACATATGAAAACGTAGTTATTCTTACCGGATTAGCACCTGCCACCACATACTATTACCAGATCGTCTCGACGAACTCCACGGTGGACCACTTCCTCAGCCCCCGTACCGCCGGGGACAAGACACCCTTCGCCATCAATGCAGTCATCGATCTCGGTGTATACGGCAAGGACGGCTTCACCATCGCCGGCGACAAGTCGAAGAAGGATGTCATCCCGACCATCGACCCGGCCCTCAACCACACCACGATCGGCCGCCTGGCGACCACAGTCGATGACTACGAGTTCGTCATCCACCCGGGCGACTTCGCATACGCGGACGACTGGCTTCTAACCGCCAGCAACCTGCTAAATGGCAAGGACGCCTTCCAAGCCATCCTCGAGAACTTCTACGACCAGCTTGCCCCGATCGCAGGCCGCAAACCATACATGGCCAGCCCCGGTAACCACGAGGCAGCGTGTCAAGAAATCCCCTTCACAACGGGTCTCTGCCCCGACGGCCAGAAGAACTTCACCGACTTCATGCACCGCTTCGGCAAGACGATGCCCACCGGCTTTCCCTCCGTCTCCTCCAACTACTCCGCCCAGGTCCTCGCCAACAAGGCCAAGATGCTTTCGCAGCCCCCATTCTGGTATTCCTTCGAGTACGGCATGGCGCACGTCGTGATGATCAACACTGAGACGGACTTTGCCGACGCCCCAGACGGCAAGGGCGGATCTGCGGGACTCAACAGCGGTCCATTCGGCCGCACAAACCAGCAACTGGAGTTCCTCGCCGCGGATCTCGCCAGCGTCGACCGCACCGTGACCCCCTGGGTCATCGCCGCTGGGCATCGCCCCTGGTATACCGCCGGCAGTGGCTGCGACAGCTGCCAGGAGGCCTTTGAGCAGCTCTTCTACACGTACGGCGTCGACCTGGGGGTTTTCGGTCACGAGCACAACGCCCAGCGCTTCCTGCCGGTGTTCAACAACACCGCGGATCCGAATGGAATGCATGACCCCAAGGCACCAATGTATATTGTTTCTGGCGGGGCCGGGAATATCGAGGGTCTTAGCTCGATTCGCTCGAAGCTGAGTTTCACGGAGTTTACAAATGATGAGGATTATACTTATAGCACGATTCGGGTTTTGGATGCCAATCATTTGCAGGTGGACTTTATCAAGTCGGCTACTGGGGAGGTGCTGGATTCGAGTACCCTCTACAAGAGCCACGCTGCGCAGTTTGTGAAGCAGTAGCTGTGGTCAAGAAATGGAATGTACATAGGCGCCCTATGAAACGACCCATGGGCACGCGTATAGTTAGTTGTATGTAAATACTGTCATATCGACCGGGACATCAAAGGCATTCTACGCGCCCGGTATCAAGTTTATTTCCAGCGAATCAATATGTGCTAATACGATCAAGCTTAACGGACGTTATCTCTTGGGAGTTTCATTGGACAATAAGCCCAGTCTCAGGACAAGCTTCATCATCCGAGTGGATGGATTGACATGGCACGAATACGAGGTACCCCTCACCACGCAGGTTACATCATGGCGTACCATATCTACCCTGCAAAGAGATTAAAAGCGAGCAGACACTCGGTCAACTAAAGTACATCCTGCAACTTGCCCTCACCTTCGCTACGTAACTTGGACAGAAAGAAAGCTTCGAGATGCCCTCCAAAACCCTCACCGCAGCCTGCCACTGCAAAAGCGTCCAATACACCCTCACCCTCCCCACCGACGCCCTCCCATTAAAGGTACATCTCTGCAGCTGCAGCATCTGCCGCCAGACCCATGGCGCCCCCTGCAGTTTCCACGCCCCCCTGCCGTCGGGCATCGCCCCCGAATTCATCGCGCCATCCTCCCTCGACAAACTGACTCCATACACACATGCCAAAGCATATTCCACCCGGCTCTTCTGCACCACCTGTGGCTGCCACATTGGGGATCGCGACCTCGACACCAACGACTGGTACATCTCCACGGCCCTCTTCGACGCGAATTCCGGGGAGAACTGGTACGAGATCGGGTCGCACGCGTTTACCCATTCAACCCAAGACGGAGGGATATCAGCCATTCTTCCCAGGGTAGACGACAAAAATATCCCAGTGTGGAACCCCGAGTCAGAACCGGAGTCAGGATCAGAGCCAGCGCCCAGTGTGCCCCCTAGCAACCCACCAGCCGACTCAAACGAGCTCCTCGCGCAATGCCACTGCGGCGGCGTCTCGTTTACCATCTCTCGCCCTAGAGCAGAATACCTGGCTTCCTCCGCTAGCAACGGCTGGGTCCATCCATCCGACACGAGCAAGTGGCTTGCCCTGATAGACGTCTGTCTGTACTGTCGACTCGTGACGGGCACGAATGTGATTATGTGGCTGTTTGTCCCGACAGACCATCTCACGCCGCAGCCGCCGGCCGATTTGCTCTTCGGGTCGTTGAGGGCGTATGAGTCGACCCGGGGCGTGCGGAGGACGTTCTGCGGGACGTGCGGCGCGACGGTGTTTTACACCCATGAGACCCGTCCGGGGATTGTGGATGTCGCGACGGGGATTCTACGTGCGCCGGAGGGGCTTATGCTTCGGGACTGGGCGGTTTGGAGGACGGCGAGGGTGGGGTTTGTCGAGGATGGGCTGAAGTATGACGCTGCGTTTACGAGGGGGTTGGAGGAGGGGTGGAGGGAGTGGGGGGTTAGCGTGCATGGTGAGACGAGGGATTTTTTGGTTGGTGCTGAGACTCATCTGGTAGCTGATGATGATTGAGGTATCTGATATAAATTGGTTTCAGGTAGTAGCTGGTTTGTTTCATGAATTTGTACATGGTAGTTCCGCGGGTCTGTTATATGGCCGACACTACTCTTGGAGGCGCTCGGGGGAAATCCGTGCGACAACCCCGATTTCGGGGAAATGTGCGAAGCCCCTCAGGACTAGCCCCAATCAATCAAAAATCATCAGACTCTTTTTCACTCCTGATAAGAAATATCCACACTGCATTGCAACGGGTTACATTTGGCTGCAGATTTTTCCTCTTCTATTTCTTTTTTTTTTCCAACGTTTGTTGTCCTCACCATGGCTATTGACAGTTACGTCAATAGAAATATAACCTGCCATGGACAAAACAATGAGACCAGAGCATACACCATCCAAAGAATGCAGCGTTCATGAAAATGGACCAGACCCTTACCTGGTTTCTTGGGACGGTGAAAATGACCCCCAAGACCCCTTCAACTGGCCGACGGCGAAGAAGATCAGCTTCACCTGTATCGGCTGCGTCATGGTGTTTCTCATCTTGTTCGCCTCGAGTAACTTCGGCCCCGCTGCGTCCCTCACGGCAGAGACCTACGATGTCAGCATCGAGGTGATGAATCTCGGCGTGGCGCTGTTCGTCGCCGGATTCGCCGTTGGACCTCTGTTCTTCGCGCCCTTGTCGCAGATTGTCGGCCATCGCGTCCCGATCCTCGTGTCCTTGATCGGCTGTGCGATTCTGCAGATCCCCCAGTCCCTCGCCCAGAACGCACATACGATCATTATCTGGAGATTTCTCATGGGGATTGTGGGTAGCGGGGTGCTGTCGGTGGGGTCCGGAATGCTCGCTGAGGTGTGGAGTATCGAGACGAGGGCCATCGCCATCGGACTCTCGGCCACAACCATGAATACGGGGAGTATTGTCGGTCCCATTGCGGGAAGCTTTATACTCGATCGATACGGATGGAGGTGGATTGGCTGGGTGACTTTGTTAACCTATGTTGGGGTTGGTCTGTCGGCGCCCTTTACGCTTCGGGAGACGTCTCGTCGGAGGATCCTCGAGTTGAGAGCGAAGAGGCTGCGGAAGCAGACGGGGGATTCCAATTACTATTCAGGCACGACGAAGAACGGTGTCACCTTTGGGTCCCTGGTCCAGCGCTATGGCAAGATGCCCGCCCAGATGATGGCGCAGGAACCCATCCTGATGATTATCACGATCTATCTTACCCTGGTCTATGGAACGTTGTACCTCTCATACCAAATGTTCCCGTACGCCTTCAAACAGAGAGGCTGGTCCGCGCCGATCGCCTCTCTCCCGTTCCTGAGCGTGCTGCTAGGCGTGGTCTGTGCATGGGGCATTGTGTCGTTTTATACCCTGGTCTACTACCGTCGGAGATTCGAGCGAAAGGGGTTCAGCTCGCCCGAAGATCGCCTCCCACCCATGATCCTGGGGGGGTGTATGCTGCCCCCTTCCCTGCTGTGGTTTGGCTGGTCTTTGCGAACGCACTGGATGGCGCAGGTGATATCTTGTTTCTTTGTCGGTTGTTCGTTGCAGCTCATCTTCATCAGTGGGGTGGTCTATATCATCGACGTGTATGTGGCGAATGCCAACTCGGCGATCTCAATCCACGTCGCTGTGAGGAGCCTGGTCTCTGCGAGCTTTCCGCTATGGGGGTCGTATGTGTATGAGACGCTGGGGATTGAGTGGTCGTCCACCCTGCTGGCGGGACTGGCGCTGGTGTTGATGCCTTCGCCCATTGCGTTTTATATCTGGGGACATAAGATCCGGTCCTGGAGTCGGTTTTGCGAGACGGATTGAGAGGCATATAGAAATTTTATCCTCATTATTTGTGTATCACAGTACATATATATTTGAACCACGTCTTGGTCTGCTGGGGTAAAAGAGGATTCCTAGGCAGGTACTCTGTCTCGGTTGTTGCCTAAGGCCACGGAGCTTATAAATACCGACCGGACTTTTTCCACTCCCTCAACATTAAAAGCACTGCAGTCACCATGGATGCAATTGCCAATGACTCTCAGTTCCGCCTGATTATCACTAGAAGTTATCTCGCAGTGTCATATGACGGCAGCAATCTCGTCTTGACCCCGGGACATCATCTCCGCGGTGATCTCTTTTCCATATCGGAGGATGGCAAGCTCATCCACGGCTCTGAGGAGACCGAAGTTGGAATCCTGGTCCCTGACTCGGAGTATCCAGATGATCTATTTTACTTCTCTCGGGATTCTAAGTACCTCTGTGAAGATGGATTATGGGCGCAATCAACTACCGGTGCCCTGCAAATCCAGATCAACTCCGTCGACGAGTACGACAGCCAGGCCGAACCACAAATCTGGTTCGAGGTCTCCAATCCAATTATCGATCGGCAAAACCCAATCTCCGCCGACGGCATCGATCTCTACCACCCGGATGCATGGTTCACCATGTACTTTGTCGATTGCGGCTGTCGGGAATACGGCGACGCGCAGGAAAGCTCGCCGGACGAGTCGCCGCCCGAGTTGGTCCTAAGGGGCAGCCCGTATGGAGCAGGGACACCATTCCGACTGTCGATCAAGGACGGCCAGGTCCGGATACAGGACCCGGATGACAGGGCTCTGGGAGTGATACTGAAACCCTCGCTCGCCGAATATCGATCGGATGAATGCAAGAGCCATGACGCGCTCACGGGGTGTTCTCGGTGCTACTACTGCTATGCAATCGGGCTGGTTTCGGAGCCAGAGAATCCCGTTACGATTATCCCACATGGACTGCCCACTACCTTGGTCCTGCATGACGGGAGGTACTACTACTCTGTCAATGTTCTCAAGGGCAGCTATTCGGAGCTTCAGAGGGTGGAGAGGATCGAGGGAGCATCGCTTGTTGAGTTTGTTGGGCGTTAGAGAGTGAGCGCCCACTTCGGGTTTTTACGGTGATCACCATCCTGTCTGTTCCTCACAATATTCTGTGACCTTCGTGTCAGGTCTCGTATGCAGGGGAGCTTGTTATACAATGTTATCCTATCAAATAAAGACCTAAAATATATGCTGGGTTTATAATGCTAGCCCCGATCACACGGCTGCCGGCCTATCCCTCAATGCCACATCAAATACTTTCTCGAGTAGTTCAATTGTCCGATCGGATATCTCTGCCTATCGATCAGTATCATGGCAAACAGTCAACACACAACACAAACTTACGATAATGAATCACGAGTCTCTGCGATGGAAGAGTCAACCCGTATTCTTTCCCAATAACCGAGAGGTCACTCGGCTGCAGATTCGACGCCTTCAAATCCAGCCAGATCATATTCGTCTGCACAGGATGCGATAGCTTCCCTCCCCTGCTGGTCCAAAGCTCCGCGACCCTGCGGGCTTTTACATGGGTCTCCTGGAGCAGGCCCCCCTCGCCGTTTGGCCCAGACCCAAAGACCTCCTCGACAGCTACCAAGGCCGGCGCAGCGATGACACCCGCCTGCCGCGTGCCACCACCAATTGACTTGCGGAACCAGCGCGCCCGCTGGATAAAGTCCGTCGCACCAACCACGATACTCCCAATCGGGGCACCCAGGCCCTTGGAGAAACACAAACTGACACTATCGAAGATACTCGCAAAGTCGAAGAGACTGCCCGCGCCCGAGGCAGCGGCTTCCCAGATCCTAGCTCCGTCGAGGTGCACCTTGATCGAGTGCCGGTGCGCCCAGTCAACAATCCGTCGCGTCTCGCTCAGCGGCATCACCACCCCCGCCAACGTATTTTCCAGGCTGATCAGCCTGGTCGGGCAGCGGTGGACGTTTGTGCTGATCACGGCATTCTCCTCGATCTCTTCGAGCGTAAGGTACTGGCCGTTACGAGGCGAGATGCCCTGCACGGTCGCCCCGGTCCAGGCACTCACGCCGCCGGCCTCGGACTGGAGGATATGCGACCGCTGGTCACAGAGGACCGAGTACGGGGGCGCGGTGAGATGGGTCCGGATGGCGATTTGGTTCCCCATTGTCCCGGACATGACGAGCAAGCCTGCCTCGTGTCCCGTGCGCTTCGCGATGTAGTCTTGCAATGTGTTGGTTTTGGCGTCTTCCTCGAATACATCGTCTTGAAGGGTGGTGTGGGTTATTGCTTCGAGCATCCGAAGTGTTGGCTTGGTGATCGTGTCGCCTGGAAGTCTGGGATCAGTTTTTTGGCCCGATGTGAAGAGCTGGTGGTGTCCGGTCTCTTACTCCTCAGGTCAAACTCGGCGGCTCCGGCGCCGTGCCAAGGGGTTACTATATCTCCGTTATTCGCCATCGTAGGTTTTATCTCGGGTCGAGAGCACTCCTTGGTTGTACTGTCTGCACTGCAGGGAAGAACGAAATCAAAGTCGAGCGAGTCCTTCAAGGATACATTAATTGAGGGGTCTGACTCATGTTTGGTTGTCCCCGCAGAGGTGATTGTTCGGCGTGTGTGGCCGAAGCCAGTCTCCAACTCTCGGCGACCCTCTCCGAAGGCCTTGGAGATTCGCTATAGATGTCATCTCACACACCATCCATTCATCACTGTTCGAGGGTTAGGGGCCCTCTTCTCGACCACTGATATACAATATTCACAGCAATCAAATGATCAGAATGGGTTTATTAATGTTAACTCGTGCAAACATAACTAATCTAATGTACACCGCAGCATCAAATCCCCCCAGCAGCAGAGATCACGGCGCTTCATAAACGTCCCGAGAATGCGGTTCCTGGAGTCGCTGATAGTGTATTGTTTCCTGCTGCGGCGGCGGTAACGCATACTCACTGACTGCAGGTTGAATCGGGACCGGCGGTTGAACAGTCGCAACAGGTTTTGGCTCCTCATTATCCAGCTCCGGCTTGACAAATTCAATCGGCTCCTGACGCGCTTCGGATGGTGGTTGTCCTTCGGGTTCACCTGGGGAAGCACTCTCGGGATAATTCCTATTACCACTTCCCCTGCGCCGCGCACGCAGGAACATGAACGCGATGATCACAGCGGCGATACCGATAACTGCTAGACCCCCAATCACTCCGCCGACGATGGCACCAACCGGGACTGAAGACCCGCCGGAGCCAGCCGTGGACGATTCCGATCCAGATGCTCCCGTGCTATCGCCAGAAGACTCCGTTGGTGTACTCCCCTCTGCGGTCGAATCTGAACTTTCCGACGCACTCGGAGGAGCCCCCGATCCGGCCGTTGGAGGGGGCAGTGAGAAAGAGTAGCCCGGGGGGATCTGAGTCCCCGTAGAAATACCACTGGAGCCCGTGTAAATGGGGAACCGGACGATGTCTGTCAACCCGCTCCACGTCGGCTCCATCGTCCAGGTGAGAGCGGATGTGTTGGTGCACATGTACGCGCGGTAATTATCGCTGTTGTACGGGTCGGTGTAGGAGAATGTCAGGCAGTATTGGTAGGGTGTTGTGCTGGATAGACGATACGGGATTAGCCAAAGGAAATCTCAACCCGACGGTGGATGGCTTTTCGGGCATACCAGGCCAGAACACGCGTCCTCGGTTCCTTGTTGTAATTGTCGAAGCATGCCGTTACAAGCGAGGATCCGTCCCCGACGATTCTGTGGTTGGTGTTCCAGTAACAGGTTTTGGAGGTGTCGTAGTAGGACCATCCGACGTCTGAAGGGAGAAAGTCGACAACGTTAGCAAGGGAATACACCACTCATTCCGCGATTAGATAGTAGAGGGCGGCGCACCGTAGCCGGAGCCTGAAAACCACCCGCAGATGTTGGGTGGAATGTCATCTGCCCGCCTGACCAGCTCCGCCTGGGTCGGCTCAGGGGCGACATCTGTGGTGGGATTTGACATTGTACTTGGCGAGGTCGTGCGCGGTGCAACATCGTCGTATTGTGTGGAGAGGTCCGCCGTTAACAGGCACAGAAGGGTTGAAACCAGCCAGCGCCGCATTTTTGCTTCTGCGCCAAATCTTCCACGGAGAGAGTGAAAAATGAAAACATCCCTCCCTCGTGGGGTCATCGCGAATGATATACGAACGAAAAGCCGCTATCGCATCTCGGGCACTATGGGGCCTTGGCCACAAATCACAGCCTCGGGCTTGCAGGGGCAATACGAGGTGCTTTCCTGGGCGCGCAGGACATTAAACGCTATTGGTTCTAGTATCAGGACTAATTCATGTATCTCCGAGCAGGATATCGAAACGTGGTTAAAATCCTTGACAGGCTTTTCTGCATGGCTTGCCATAACTCGAGAGCGCCAAGAGCCTCTCCGCCTGAAGACTCCATTTCAGGGCACGGGGTTGCTTTGACTTCGAAGCAACAGACCATACAAGGTGAATGCGACTGTAGGGGGCACCATGAATGCAGCAAGAAATCCGAGAAGAGCATTTGCCCATCGCACCCCGAGGTTGGCAAACGTTTGCCTGGAGGAGAGTGGAAATCCGGCCTGCCACCGCTGACCGTAACGTCATGTTCGCAGCGATCGTGGAAGCAACCCTGAAAGTAACAAGTAAATGATCAACGCCTAGTAGCGATGTATCTGGAATATCAGAACGTGCATAGTGCCATCCGGCGAAAGGGTATGCGACCAGAAGCGCACACGCCAGCCTATAAGGCTGATCCTACGGTCGCTCGATGCGAAGACTCGTGTATCGCAATGCGGAGGATCTCTATTGTACTCAATCTGAACCGACTTGGCGTTGTTGCGGGATCGAGGCTTTGGGTGTGTGTCCTGTCCAGTGAAGGTTTTTCACTTTGGAATTCCTTGTCGTTGTTAGGCATCGAAATATTGGAAACATCTGAGTCAGTTGGGTTGACAGCGGCTGACAGTCGCGGACGCAGACCCAAATCAAGCAGGTAGGAAGGTATTTTGGAAGAGTGGATGGCGCCATGATTCGAGTGGTTGCCTGGCGGGGCGGTGGATGTGAATCTCTCAGAGGCGGAGATTCGGCGGAATCCTGCCAAATTGCTCCGCTCCGCCATGTATCAAACGGCGGGTGGGCTAGCAAGAATCTATATTCTTCCCTCACCAAATAGGGCTATTATCAGGGCTCAACAATTTATAGGGTCTCAGGATTATCCCCATTCCTTGAGTAGCGTTCTCATGCAACCACGATCACCTCCGCTTTATTGTCATGTTTACGTGAAGTCAAACCAGATGCTAGACAACAGGTCACCAGCATTCCCATCCAAAAAGGCTAAGACGGCGGCCCCTGCCAGTCTGCCCTCGTCCAATCCTCATAGTCATTGCCATCAGAGGGGTAAGTGCCACCATAAGGGTAAAAAGTCCTCATCCGGATCATACGAAAAATAGTCTGTTCGCGCTGGCGGCGCATTCCACTCATCAAGGAGCCTGTTTTTCTGGGTGCTCCAGGGACTTATTGCCCGCCCCGGGCCATGAGGTTGGTATTCAGGCCTTTGGGAATCACAGACTCGCTTCTGTGACGCCTCCGAAATCAGGTTGTCCCAGGGGGTGGTTTGATAAAATCGAAGCCACAACGGCACCACCCGATCAGCCCGGGATGTCAGATTTCCCATATAAAATTCCACCTTTCACGCAGTCATATCACAACCACCAAGACATAAGTATATTCTGATAGATTTTCGTCAGAACACATAGATGCCGAGTGAACTGTAAATGTGTTTCTTCTTTTTCAGTATCAGGAATGGCTCTGTGTATAAGCAAGTTAACCCGCAAAAACACTGACATGACATATATTGCCTAAATAAATAAATTTGTTCCTGACACAGTGTACCTGGAGATGGAAGACTATTATTATTTTGCCTAGTAATTGATTTCAATCTCTCCAGGGGCCTCATGGTGTCCGAGATAGACCCAGTTCCTTCTACATCTGCAACCACGCTATTGTTCAGGACAATACAACTTCAAAATTGTCGACTGTTTTTCGACCTCGAAGACCGATAGACAGAGCAGGCATGAGGATTTCATTATTGGAGAGAGAAATACTACTAGTAGTGCTTGGCTGTTGTGAATGTTCTACGTGTGTTTACTCGGGCCCTGTTCTTCTGCGTCACAACGGGGCTAGTTGGTTTTGCTGCCTTGCTGCCTTGAGGAGGGAGTTAAAGCAATCTAATCTAGGACAACAATTTCGTGTTTTGAAGGGTAGAAAAAGCAAAGCAGTTCATCTCACTTCCCCGACCTAACGCGAAATTCGCTTGCGGCACCCATTTCCCCAAACTTGGGCAAGACATGACGATGCCTCGGTCCCACCAAGCGAGCTGGCACCCCGATCCAAACTCCCCCCTGATTTACCAGCTGTCCCTCGAATTCACTCGTCGATTTTGAGTTTGTGCCCTGCCAGGCGAAATGCGGGATGCCACTCACCCGAGGCGCCACGCCACGCCCAACGTGGGGGAATGGTGCGCTGCTCTTCTATGGAACACGTCAGCGGATGACCTGATCTCCGTTTCTATTCTTACAGCTGCCCTCGCTGTTCAACAATCTAGGACGTTGACCCAATTATGGTTTTCTGTGCCTGAGACAGTTGTTGGGAGGAACGCGATTGCCATGGCTCCGCGGGTGGCCTTATGATGTCGATCATCGTGTCGCAACCAAGCGGTGTGGCCGTGTCCCAGCAAGCAGGAAGATCTTCATCCAAGCCTCTCTCGGCATGCAGGGGGAGTTGAAAGCTATAAAGGGAGCCTGTCCTGTGCATCTGCTCTGAATTGAAGTCGAGTAAACTCAAGTCCCTCAAAATTGACCATACTACTACTACTACTACTACTACTACTACTACTACTACTACTACTACTACTACTACTACTACTACTACTACTACTATCTATCTATTTCATCACGAACCCCCCGTTAAACGCCCAACATGAAATTTTCCCTGATCGCCACCGTCGCTACCCTCGCGTCCCTGTCCTCTGCCTTTGACGTTGGAGTCACCTTCTACGGCGCAAATGACCAGAAGTTCGGCATGTCATTCTCGACTGACGCTGGCTCTGTCGCGATCAGTAAGTCTTTCTTCGGTGAAGTATAGGATCTGAGAGGGCCACCTTGATACTGACGGGCCAACAGATAACCCCCTGGTCGTGAACCGAGTTACGTCCCCTGGAGGAGGATTCTGCACGCTGATTGGAGCCGACGGCGCTACCGTGGTGTTCCACGGCCAGGCTGATGAGGCGGTTGACCCACCCCAGCGTTTTATTCGCGGGTCCTGTGGAAATGCGTGAGCTTCCTAAGGGGTGAATGGTGGAGCGATGTTGTTGTTCTCTTTTCTATGCCTGAATGGACATAATACGACTGGATGTTCTCGAGTGAGATTTGACGTGAAAGAGTGAATGTAAATAGTGTGTGATGAGGATGAAATGTTGACGTTCATTATATATATGTCGGTCTGTCATGGCGTAGACTTAATGGAAAGAGTAGGTATCTAAGTGTCTGGATATGGTCTTGTCTTTTTATTGCCTTTGGAATTCACTGGCGAAACGTTTATGGGGAAAGTATACCAGGGCGGATATTTCATTAATGGTGGATTAGGGAGGGTATACTATGGATGAGACTGAGCTCTACGAAGGCACCAGTTAGAAAAAGGATGAGAAGAGTCCGATCGGTGTAGAAAGGCCGGCTTGACTTCTCCCAGACAGTCAGACGAGCATTTTAGACCTAGAAGAATATTGCATGGTATTCACTCATGAGCACCGCTTATGAACTGAACTTGGCCGCAATATCCTCTAGCCACTGCTTCCGCGTCGTCTCATCTGCCAGTTCCTCCTTATGAGCTTCTTCAATCTCAATGAACGGGTGCCCCCTGCACACCCCAATCCACCGGTCCTCCTCCTGATACGAGAGCCAGCACTCCGCGCATAAATCGGTCTCCTCACACCATAAACAAACCCAGCGTCCCCCAACAGACATTTCCCGTTTGTCGCACAAGTCACAGGAGATCTCCGACGTCCGGCCCAGCGCCGCCCGCGCCTGATCCAGGTATTTCATATTCCCCAGGAAGAGGAGGCACTTGCCGAGCTTGTAAAATGCATCTTGGGTCCCCTGCGCGAGTATCCGATTAGCTAGCATTGCGATGCTCCTTTTCAGGATTGCGTCCCTCTCGTTCGCATCTGTATTGGATGATTCAGGACAATGCCTGTCCATCGAGGCTTTCATCTGCGGTTCAAGCCCGGCCCAGTCCAAAGCGCTCCTTCCGTAGGCGTCGAGGTAGTATGGATCCGCACCGTGGGTGACGAGATATTCGGCAGTTTCTATCCACCCTCGGGACGTGGCCTCGTGAAGCGCCGACATCCAGAGCGGATTGCCGTCGAGAACGGGGTTCAGAGCGGCCCCCTTCTCAACGGCAATCTTGATGATGTCCAGGCGGCCGTGCATAGCTCCCTCCTCGAAGAAAGTTCGACCTTCGTTGCAGCGGGCCAAGTAGTCTAGTCCTTTGTTCTCGTACCCTTCGATGAGGAATTTTAGGACGTCGAAATACCCACTCGAAGCGGCCCAGTGGAGCGGGTTATGATTCCCCTCATCCAAAAACGATATATCGGCCCCAGCCTCGATGAGGCACTTGGCAGTAGCCACGGTCTTTGCCCGGTGCAACGGCGTGCAGAGGTTGGTGGAGCGTGCCGCAGGATCGGCTCCGGCTTGGAGAAGTTCCTTCACTTTATCTTCGTCACCTCCCCCGGCGGCTACATATAGAGCAGTCCCACCCTCCCCGTCCACTGCATCAACTGGAATACCGGCGCGGAGCAGTAGGGGAATAGACTCGCTGGCCCCCGCCACAGCAGCGTAGTGCAACGCGGTCCGGTTCCCCGCCCCACGGGTGTTGATGTCGACACCCCTCTCAATGAGCAGTTCGAGTTTATACGCGTCTGGGCTCTTTGCGGCGGCATGTAACGCGGTATTCCCTTTGTCATTTACGGCGGTAATATCAGCTCCCGCATCGAGAAGGGTGACAATGGTTTCCTTCTTCCCATGGCCTATAGCCCACATGAGCGGCGTATGGCCGGACCGCCCGGCGATATTGATATCGGCCCCAGCCTCGATCAAGCACTGCAACACGTCAGGGCATTTCGGGTTGGTAGCGTAGTGGAGAGCGGTGCTTCCATCCCGATATGTGGCGTTCACATCAGCCCCAGCCGCCAGCAGGGCCCGTACGACTTCGACTTGGTTGTCCTGCACAGCCAGACTCAAGGCATTGCTTCCATCCCAGTCTCTTGCATTGACATCCGCCCCAGCATCTACGAGCAGGGCGAGAATTTGAAGCAGGACTTCATCATCCTCCAGGTGGACCATCATGTGGAGCAACGGGGTCGCCTGGTCGTCATTCATGGCTGCCGGGCTGGCTCCTGCCGCGAGGAGGGCCTTCACGGTTTCGACACTGGGCTCAGCCATCGCACAATGAAGGGCAGTGTAACCATCGTCGTCCCGGGAGTAGGTTGCGTCTGCGCCAGCGTCGAGCAGATATCGGACCACCTCGGCCTGCCCGTGCTCCACCGCCTCCAGCAATGCCATGCCCAGATGACGGTTCTCGCTCCCAGCTTCGATCCACTGTTGCTGGAATAGCTTCACCATTTCCAATTCTCCACGTTCGCACGCCTCAAGAAACGCCCCCTCGCCCTTGAGGTCCCATCCGTGTTCGTGTAGCAGTCGCAGGATATGGAATTTGCCGCTGTCAACCGCTGCCTCGAGGACATCGGTCCTCACCAGATCGTCCGGCTCGAACCCATCTCGCATAGCCGACTCGACGAGTAGCCGAACTATGCCCTCCTTTGCCCGGGCAGCTGCAGGCCGCAGTGTCCGGTACCATTCGCCCCGTGTTGTGTCGTAGTCTCTCCCAGCGCCGGCCTCGACCAGTAAGCGAACAGCAGGCTCATTGTCTTGTTCTACGGCGAACGTCAATGGGGTCTGCTGCTTGGAGTCGAGCGGCGAGACAATGGTGCGGTGCTGCAAGAGCAGGCGCAATGACTCCTCATCGTGATAGAGTACGGCCGTGTGAAGCGGCGACGTTCCGCCCGAGTAGTCCCGGTAGGCGTGGATGGAATAGGTTTCCCTCTCCAGTAATCTCCTGAGAACGGCAATTTTTTGGTTCTTGATGGCCCAGATATGCGGGCGCTGGGTGACGTCCGCGATGCCGAGCTCGTAAAGGCGCGACGAGAGAACAGCGTGGTAGCGGCGCGCCGTCTGAAGGAGGGCGTTTAGATCCCGCAGGACGAGATAGCCCGCAATGGACAGGACGATCTCTGCGGGGAGGTCAACTAGCGCCCTCGTGGAGCTGAGCGACACGCCGGATGAATCCATGCTGGCGATTTGTTGAGGTGGTTGAGGTCGGTCTTGATAAAGGACGACGATGTTGTCCACCCCGCGTGTGCTGCCTCAGGAAGGCACCAGCGGGCCCCGTTTTATTTCTACATTGTCATTGGAGGTGAATATGAGCGGCTGATCCAGTTATTCGGTGCCTGGCCTTCATTCGCTGGAGCGGCCATGAAGGGCGCTAACTAGGGCCAGCCAAGAGGCGGATCGCCCGAGTGGTAAGCGCTTGCCCTCTTTCTTCGCAAGAGCCCCTGCCTGTGCTGGAGAGTGTGGCTGAGAGGCTGAGCAAGTGTCTCTTTCCCTGAGTCGGGGTCCTAATTCTGACAGCTGTCGGCGCGAACGTTTCCCATGAGTCACTGGGGATCTGGGGTTGACTCATCTTGGGGTTAACCTCTGCCCTATAAATGGCGGCTGAATCCGCGTGAAAAACACTACGTTTGAACAGATCTTCAACGGCCCAACATGGAGGAGGAGTACGACCTCTTGATCGTCGCTGATGCGACATACTCAATGAGTGACTATCTTGCCTCGCTCAATACCTCCCTGCCCCAGATTATCTCCATTTCTGCCCTCACTGGGTGCTTCTCGCGCATCGGTCTCATTGCCTACCGTGACTATTCCGATAGGGAGCTCCTTGAGTGGTCCGGATGGCTTCAGCAGACCCCGGGTGAAGATGCAGCAGACCAGCCCGACCTCGTCGCCAAGGCCAAGACCCTCCAGTCGACCGGAGGTGGTGACTACCCCGAGGCCACCAAGTCGGCTCTGGCCATGGCCTACTCGGTGATGCGACCGGAGGCAAAGACCCTGATCTTCCTCTTCACCGACGCGCCCCCTCATACCAACGATCCCTACAAGGCCGACGGTGTAAATTTCACGCGGGAGCGAGAAGCTCTCGCGAAGCCCCAGAGCTTCGACGGCTTCGGACACTTGTTTGTCGATTGGGTCTCCGCCGCGAAGACCCTCCGCAGTGGAGAGAGGCAGGCGCAGGTGTTTGCGGTTCTAGAGCGCGGCATGACTCGCCACTGCGCGGCATTCTACAACTATCTCTGTACGATAACCGGTGGCGCCTGCGTGTATCTCCATGACTCCCGCCCTGCGACCATTTCCAAGACGACTGTGGAGCTCCTCCTGGCGTGGATGGGAGTCGAGAAGGCGTCCGCCCCAGGAGCTGCAGACGAGACACTGCCCGGCGACCTCTCACGGTATATCTCTATCGATGACATCAAGAAGATTTCAGACGAGGACGACGAAAAAGCAAAGAACTTCTTCTCATACCCTTACTCGAAGAACCCGGTATCTAAACATAACATCACCACCGTGAACCTGAACAGTGATGTTTTGAAGAAATACCTGCCCAAGAAGCCCGTCCCGGCCATGGACCCTGCGAAACGCTGGGGAGCTGACCCAGCATACAAGAAACTGGCTATCCAGCATTTAATGAGAATCATCAACGAGGATCTGCGAGCCATCACCTTGAACCCGGTCTTCGGTGGCCTGTGGCGAATCGTCTGTAGCGATCGGACTTATGAGGGCCGCGATGACCTGGTCAATGCCTTCAGCCAGCGCATGGAGAAAATCACAAACGGGGAGGAGAAGGCCGAGATGAAGGCCTGGCTGGAGGAATCCTACGACTACTCCGCGGAGGTTCTCGGTATTCTGGACAGTGTGCCAGAGCAGGAGAGATTCCCCTGCGTGTTCCTCGACCCGACGCTCGACTTTTCCCAGGCAGACGCCGGTCCAGACGATGACGAGGCTACTCCCTTCTCAAAGCTCACCAGAGCAGACCTTTTAGAGATTGGTCGATCGTGCGATCCCCGCGTTCTACGCCGTCTCGGCCGCATCCTGACTCGCCTCAGCTACGTGCGGACAGCCAGCGACATGCCCGAGCACATCGCCAAGATGGACAACGAACAGGTGCCCAAGGTCCCTGTAGCTCTCGCAACTCAGGCTCATGGCCGCCAGTTCTGGAGGATCCTTCTGCATCTCATCGTTCCAGGAACCTTATTAACCAGCCGGGCAGCTGCTCTACTGGCGGCCTTGACACTGAGACTGGGTGTCGCTCCTTTGGCCCCCGCCGCCGAACGCGAAATGCTGAGCTTCAAGAACAGGTGGAATGACGTTGAGGTCCCCGAAACATGGGCAGTCAGCTGCTTGACTCTGCTTCTGCGAGCGGATGAAACATACCGCGCGAGCCTGGAGCGGGTCAAGGAGAGCAGCCCAGAGAGTGCAAGGGAATCCAAGAAGCCTGCATCGTTATTGAACAAGTCCGATCGCGCGATATTCGAGCAGCTGGTGGCGTTCAAAACGCTGGAGTTCAATCTGGACACTCCTCTTACAGCGCACGTCCCCTGGACCCCCGAAAAGTCGGTCTCAACTATCGGCCCCTTGGCAATCTGTCGGGAATGCCACTTCCCTCGCTCAGTTACCGTCATGGGACGCAGTGGCAAGTGTGGAATCTGCCTTGCGATACAACAGTTTGCGGACCCCGCAGAATACGAACGCGTGGTCAAGCTGCGGGTGTCAAAGGAGGCTACTGCTTCATCGCAGGCGACCTGGGTGGAATGCCATGTCCCCACCTGTCGAGCGCAGTATGTTGTCTACGACGTGGATGGGCTGAACGTGCGTGCGAAATGTCACTATTGTCGCAGTCAAGGCAAGGAGGTCGCCCCTGTTGTTGAGTGTAAGCAGTGTCTGAACTGCATGATCTGGCCGGCGGCGTATAGGCCCGCGTCCTTCCTGGAATCGGACTTTGTCTGTCCTCCCTGTACGAGTGGTCGCCAGCCCTTGACCGAACTGGAGACGACGGCGAAGACACTCGCTGGAGAGAACACAATGGCTTGGCTCGTGCATGACACCCAAAACCCTGACAAGGCGCCTTTCACCAACAGATCTCCCTTTCACACCATCTCCACCATGGGAACGAAAGGCTTCATGGACAGAATCAAGCTTTTCCCTCCCCATGATACGGCACTTACCCGGAAAGGAAAGCCCATTCGCAACACAGAAATGCTCATCACCACTCTCAAGGATCTTGTCGCAGGCCGTAAGACCGAGAAAGTGCACTGCTCTTTGTGTTTCTCGACGTTCTGGCCGTCTGCCCTGAACCCCGCTTGCGGACGACGAGGCTGTCTCCAGCGGATCTGTACCGGATGTTTAGGTGGGTGGTATGGAAGTAACAAGGCCGGTGGTATTATCAACACGGCCGCCCTCGCCTGTCCCTTCTGCCGTCGTCTTCCCACCTCTCGCACACTCGCCAAGTACGGCATGGGCTTGCACGCCGTCCGAGACCTCAACCGTGCAATCGAGGACAAAGGCACGTGGATCTACGCCTGGTGCAGCGAATGCCATACAGCCAAGGAGTTCGTCGGACGCAGCTGCGCACGCGGTGCGCCACCTGACCTGGCCAACTGGAAATGCACCGCGTGCATCGAGAGCCTCGATATGGAGCGACTCGAAACGGAACGGCTGGCTATTGAACAGGCCTTGGAGGATGCCAGGCATACGCAGGATCTCGAGCGACAGGAGGAAGCGACGCGGCGATACACGGTTATCCAGGAGACGCTCCAGGCCTCGCGCATGGCGTTGATCAAGCGGTGCCCTGGCTGCAAGACACTCAGCGAGAGGGTATCCGGATGCGGGCATATCACCTGCCCCATGCCAGGCTGCGACACAGACTGGTGCTATTTCTGTGGGGACGCGTTCTCTCCGACCGAGATATATGGCCACATGAATGTCGCACATGGGGGGATGTACGGTGGGGAGTGGGAGGACAGTGACTACTAGGGGGGAGACGTGGATTGACGAGATCATGATTAGCAAGCGATCGCTTTCATTTCTTTTTTCTCATACTAGTATTTTCATTTCGAATGGATTCACGCTTCTGGTATTGCTTTTCTATGTTTTGTTGTTCTTGATTGGTGACTCACAACTGAGAAGCCATGTCATTATCTTCTGAAGGCGGATGGCAGCCCTGATGGTAGACATGACCCATTGTACCGTTCAATAAACGCGCTGTTATACAGGTAGCATCCTATAACCAAAGTCTACATCATAATTCCCAGCCTGAAAGTCATGAGCCACCAGCAGCCGTCCCTAGAAAAACAGTGCATGATACGCCGTAGGCCCCCGGATCGGCTCAACCAGTGCCTTCTCCCCATCCTCCGTCCTATCCCATAATTTGATTCTTTCGCCTTGTTAGTTAATTAGTTGTTGTGTCCCATGAGAGCGTGCTTGACATAAGAACTGCTTGGGCTCAGATATATATGAATTGCTAGTGACATGGACACTCCTCTCAACACCACTAAGGCCCAGAAAAGCTTCTACAACTAATGAGCATCTCTACCCGATAATATCACACAGAATCCCTCAATGATATGTCTTTTTCAGAGTAGCCCGTAGCGCACGCGGACTCACATGCACCGCGTTCCCCTCCTCATCCACATCAAAGACAAACTCATCGACCCCCACACGGCCGTAAACCAGGCCGTCCACCATAACCCAGGACTTACATGCACCGCTGAACGGACCGGGAGTGGATCCAGTGTCTGCCGTAGACGCCACCACAGCGCGGAAGGATATTTTGCCTGGGGATTCAAGTCCGGTAGGGTAAAGCCGAACATCCACGTCGCTCGGGGAAGCACCCACCACAAGCGTCGCCAGTGCGGAGAGCATATCCTTTGAATCATTCATCCAGCTGACGACTTTGAGCCCCGGGCCGTCGTCGGTAGTGATAGTCATCGAGGAGTTCCCGGTGGAGGAAGAAGAAGTGTAGGTACCGGAGAACCGTCGATGCGCTTCTTCCTTGGCTGCCTTGTCGAGGGCCGGGATGAGGATGGTCGCGACGAGATCCGACAGGGCCGAGACAGCGGGGTTGGCGGTTACAGTATTGGCTCCGAGGATGGTGAAACCGACGTTGTGGTCGAGGGATAGTGCCATCATGGCCGAGTATGCGGCCAGGTCCCCGGCTTTGGTGTACAGGTCGATTTTACGCGGTTCGGTCAGGGATACAATCTCCCAAGGGGCGCCGACCGAGAGGGTAGGGTCTGCGGTCGGGGTGATTCTTTTGAACCACCTGCGGGTCAACGCGGAGGGGATCAACTGATGGTTGAGAATCGCGCGACCGAGCCTGGAGAGGTCCCTGGTGGAAGAATAGATGCCTCCCGCACTGAAGAGCCATGGTTAGGTAGGTTCACTTGGCGGTGATTGGAAACTTACGGAACTCCATCTCCCAGGTCGAGATCCCAGGTCGTAGTATTGGCCAACCCAGGAATAACCCCGACGTCGTCAGCGGGCTTGGTGGGACTCGAATGCGATAATCGAAGGGGGCCGATGATATCCTCCTGCAGCAGTGCGTGGAGGCTTTTGCCTGTCATGGTTTCGAGGGCGTACCCCAGCAGCTGGAAGGCGTCGTTGGAGTACGCGGGTGTTGCAGAAGTAGGGAAGACTGGGTGCCTGAGACGCAGGCCCTTGAAAAACTCTGCCGCGACCTCATTAGATGGGTATATTAGAAGTCAGACCAGATGACCTACGCCCTCGATTACACGTCGGCTGGAAACCGCATGGTGGGACTTCCGATTGTGGCAGATGAGGGAATCCGTATGGAGTCATCAGATCGGGCTGAGCTGCCATATCGCCCAGGCCATCTACACCAAAGGCAAATCAGCAACGCGGTCGAAACTCTCAAGGGGGGCTCACAAACATTGTCGCTCCATTCCTGACATTTGACTCGCAAGCTCTCCAAGGGTCACCTCGTCCCAGCGGAGGTAGTCGATCGCGTCGTGCCAGATAGTTGCGTTTCTTTTCGACTCGGCGATGAATTCCCGCAGCTCTGGGATGTATTTCGACACCGGCTCATGAAAGGCGGCGTCACCTCTCTCGATAAGGAGCAGCAGGACAGTCCACACCTTGGAGCAGCTCGCGATTCGAAAGACCGTATTCTCGTCGACCTTGCTCACGCCGACCGTGTTGTTCTTGATCTTTTCCGCCGTCTGATAATACTCCAATACCGGCTGGGCATAAGCGCCGGTGAAAACCTGCAGGGTGAAGGAGAGGTCCGCGCGGTTGATGGTTGTGGGCTCGGAAGCGTTTGTCGTCTGCATCAACTTCTCGATACTACTGAACAGCTTTTCGCGAGCTGCTTGGAATGCGGTGCTTTTCGTCAGCTCGCTCGGGGCGGGGAACACAGGCCCTAGGAACGGGCATGTTTCACACGCTCCGAGGGCAGAAAATACAGATATCACGAGGGCAACACGCAGGCGCATTTTGTGTGGATGCGACAAGCCCCAATGGTTTGGTACTGCAGGATCTTCGGGGCTTCGAGGGATCCAAACAATTTAAATCTTTTCCCGACGCTCGGTCCTGGACGATCGACCTCACAATTGCAAAGCTGAGCCTTCGATCACTGCAATTTCTGCCAACGACAATGATGACGAGTGAGCAATCACCTCTCACATGCAGAGTGCAGTTGGTTTTCCAATGCATCCTTGCACTGTGATTGGAGAGAGCTCGGGGCCGGGTTCATGGAGGGATGCCTAGCCAAGACGTCGGAGCATTTGGCCAAATCTTCTTGCCAGCACGAGATTGTGATCGCCGAGGCCGGTGTCTCTGATTCCTCGCAGAGCATGACCTCGTCAGCTCGTTCACGGAATGGCTTATCTTGGCATTCAGGCAGTCTCCACAGCGCCTGATGGCTCCATCTTAGGTGCCCAGCCCGGGAGGGACTGCCCCAGACCCACCGAGATAGACGTCAACCAAGTCCTGAGCTGTCAATTGCCGCTATACCTGGAAATAAGCGACTGATATGACCTCACGAAGAAGACGCCAAGAGTGTCAGCATGTCAATGAAGGATCTATGACGGTATTTTGTGAAATCCCAACAGGCTTAATTGAGGCAATTGAGAAAGCGAAAAGGTGGAAGGCGCCCCCAAAAGTACTGAGCGCGAGATAGTGCGAGATAGTGCCGGTTGAAGAAATGTGTATGACAGCGGTATAAGCTGGATGTAAGCGTATCTCTGGGGGTTCCAAGAGTCCTGCAGTGATATGCCGTGGCAGGGTGTCATCCCCATAAACAAAAACAGGATGACCCAGGCACTGCAAGCACCATTGCCTCGTTACCTGATAATCTAACCCACTTCTTCCATCCAACAATCAGGAGTTTCCCTGAATATGAGTTGGCTGTTTTCTTTTAGTATCGCGACACATCTATGATTTTCGTGCTAGGTCTGCTCTGAACCGTAGAGGAAGACCGTAGACTGCAGTGACGCCACGGAAAAGGTGAGGATACTGTATATCGGAAGCTTGATACAGGCAGAACTCCTCAGTGGTCAGAATAGACGAGATGGAAATGGGTGTCGCTTAGATGACAAATCGATTTATCCAGAGAGGATTCTCTTCAGCATTTCCATCCGAGAGACCCGACATGTTCAACCTGTTTTAGGTGGCGCTAATGCGACTGGCCTTCGTTGACCAGGGACAGTTCACGACTTCAAAAACACGAAATTATGTAGAATATTTCTGATTCTGAACTACGTTCATCCAGTCCTTCTGAATACTGCCACCGATGCCCGTTCGACCACTTGTTAGCCCGTATCGCCGAGTTATTCTCCGACGGCACTCCACGAACCTCGGAGTCAATAAAGATAGAAAACCACTACCCTTCTGCAGCCTGTGGCAAAGCAGACACGTCCCCCAAGTATATACACAAAAGCATATAGCCAGTCAAGCGTAAAATATCTCGAAAATTTCGTCTCGTCCAGAAACCTAACTCAACTATCCTAGTCCCCAAAAGCATCCGCAACGAAAGCCCTCGTTTACACTGGCCAGAATCAGTGCGAGGTCCAAGATCGACCCGTCCTCAAGATCCAGGCCCCCACAGACGTAGTCGCCAAGATGCTGCAGACTACCATCTGCGGGATCGACCTCCATATCCTCAAAGATGATGTCCCGAACGTCGAGCCCGGCTGCGTGCTCGGGCACGAAGGAATCGGGACGGTCGACCGCACGCTGCGTCTTCGCTGTACAAGCTCCCCACGAATATCGAGACCCAGGCCTGTCTTGCGTTTTCGGATGCTTTGCCGACGGGCTACGAATGCGGAACGATCAATGTGAATGTGCAGCCGGGAAATAAAGTCGCGATTATCGGGGCTGGACCTGTCGGTCTGTCTGCGCTGCTGACCGCGAAACTCTGCACTCCGTCCTTGGTTGTGGTGATTGACTTGGATGAGGCGCGACTCGCGCACGCGAAGAGCCACAGGGCTGATGAAGTTATAAACCCCGCGAAGAAGGACGTGATGGAGAAATTGGACACCTTGTCTGGTCCCCAAGGGTTTGAATCGGTGATTGAAGCAGTCAGTCGGTGTGAGACCTTTCAGATGTGCCAGACGCTCGTTGCCCCCGGGGTCGATTGCAAATATAGGCGTGCATGGCCAGAAAGCTGAATTTATCATTCACTCGAAAAACATCTAAATCTGCTAGATCTCCCCAATAATGGAGAGGCTCCAGAGCCATACTAAGAAATGAATGCTCATGACTGTGTAGGACTGGGATGAAAATATACTCGAAAGTATTTGCTGAGGTGAGAGCCCATTGCTCATTTTCTAGACGGGGTTGCGGTTTATATATGTAGCTGGGTGAGTGAACTTCAGTATGGCTTAGCTTCTCACATGCTTGGTGGGTCTCTTCTATGACCGGGCAAATTGACACACGCCTATGTAAGATATAGGAGTTATCCTGTAATGAACGTTAAACTCAATTTATATGCTCTCCAGGGCAATGCCCGTGTTGTTGTGCTACTTGTAATCACGTCTCCTTGATTATTGGATCTGTGGGTTTGTAAAGGTCTAACAGTACAACATGCCTTCGCCTCCAGTATCTTTGTACTCAACAGTGCATATAATTCCACCCTTACTCAGACCACTATCACAGAAATACCCTGCTACCAATCTTCGTCGTTTATTTTTAAATACTCAAAGAGGCAGAACTGATACCGGAGGCATGCTGGGTAATCGCCACCGGCTGTCTAAGGGTAGCAATAGCTCTCCCTAGCGCTTCTTAAACTGCCACCAATCAAAGTTGAACAAATATTGTGTGCCCGTGCCAGTGAAACGGAAGAACAGATCATGAGTACCCCAGGCGCCCGTCACAGGGCACGTTACAGTTGTCCACGTCTGCCAGCCCCCAGTTCCGGGGACACTGCAGTTACCAATAACAGTGCCATTTGCACTGTTTAGCCGAAGTTCAATGTTGCCGCCAGTGGTGGCAGAGGCGACACGTGCACTAAATGCTTTGGCACCGCGTCCGAAACCAACACCTTTGACCTTGATGTAGTCACCATCGTTGATGAGGGCAACATTTATGCCGCCATCATCGCAAAGCTCGGTCTCAATGCCTTCAGACCATGCGATGGTTTCTGCCTCCTGTCGAACATAGGGATTTAGGTCTTGGATTTGTGGTGGGCCCTCCGTGGTCATATTCATCTCAGGAATAGATCCATCAGGGCCGTAGACAAATTTTTCAACTGCAGCAGACCGAGCCCAGCCACTACCTCCAGGGAGCGCACCATTGTGATAAAAGAAATATGAATTTCCCTTGTAATCAATGATACCGGGGTGGTTTGTGAAGCTGCCGCCTTGAACGGACATAATCAGACCGCGATATGTCCACGGGCCAGTGGCACTGGGACCTGTTGAATAACGAATATCTTCGGGACAGCAGTTCGCCGCATATATCATGTAATAGATGCCGTCGCGCTTGTAAAGCCAGGGGGCTTCCTCGAATGTGGTGTTGCGGTCAGGATTATTATCACGGGTGCCGAATCCAGCAGTGGTAAGTTCAACTTGAGTGATGTCACCGCTGTAGGTAACCATGTCTTCATTTAACTTCACATAGTAGAGGCCAGGATTGCCCCAATATAAATAGGCCTGGTCATCATCATCGATGAAAACCGTCGGATCGATCTGCCCATTTTCCACAATGGGGCCTCCCAAAGCATCAACATAAGGTCCAGCAATATTATCACTGACACCAACACCGATGGACATGCTACCAGTAGTGCCGTGAGTTACTGGAACATAGTAGTAGAACTTGTCATTTCGGGCAATGACCTGGCCGGCCCATGCATTTTCACTGGCCCAGCTAAATGTGGCAAGGCTCATGGGGGAGGGGTGGTGCTGCCAATTTGCCATGTCTGATGTTGAGAAAAGCCGCCAGTTGTGCATGTCAAACCACGTAGCCCCGTCCTCGTCGTGGCCAGTAAAGACGTATAGACGGCCATCATGGACCATGGGTGCGGGATCTGCAGTATAGATATCTTGCACAATCGGGTTGTCAGCACTGGCAACACTAGCATTGTGTAGCAGTGAGCCGAATACCAGCAATGCGTCTGTCAGCCAACGCCTGTAGCCTATCATACTGGCCGGTCTTTGATGGTAGAGGTAATTGGTGGGTAAGTGCCAGGGCTTTTAAGGATAAAGTTTTATAATTCAATCAATTGATGAAATTGCGAGACGTAGCTAATAAAATATGTTGTGCCAGGAGTACTGGGTGAAGATAACAAGTTTTGCTTGGTAGTTTTCCCATCAATCTGGAGGGAATTTAAAGGTCTAATATTGCCAAATCACGTGTGTAAACATTGAATTAATGCCTCCCAGGAACATGAATGACTTCTTTTACAGAGAGGTATCATTATTGTCTCAACCAATTAAAGTCAACCCCACCGGGCAATGCAGAAAAAAGACCCTGCGGAGTACAGTGTGGAGTTGCAGAGCAGTATGGTCAGCCTAAGTTCGGCTTGCGGTAGGAGCAGGTAATGAGCTCTGGCAGGGATTGTCCACTGGGAGGAGATCACGCTAGCCCCGTTAATCTCAGGCACAGGATCAATTCCCGAGTGTGCCATTTCTGGCGATGATCACCTTACCCTACCCATTGAAGGGGTGCTAACCCTATTGTTTAAAAGCTGCTGTCTTTAAATTGTTGTAATTAATATACTCAGGATTATTGAGCGCCTCTTTGCGTGTTTTTTTAGATATATATTATTGCTGCATGCATACCAACCCTCAAGATCTGATTAGAATGTCCATCAGGACGAAATACGTACGTTTCTGAGATATTATTTATTTTTTCCGCTTTGGCCAATGGAAATGAGTATCTTACTCTCTCAGCTTATTAACTTATTCATTTCCCGGCTAAATCATACTGGGTCCACAGATTTCATTACCACGTCGCCTGCCTTGCTTCCCTTGCAACGGAGAATTCCCTGATATAATTGAATTGTGCCTCAAAAGTTTCATAGGCATTGATTAGCATATTATGGCACGTTGGTCATAATACACGTCAGGTTGGGCTAGCTTAGCACCCGTGGCCGTAGTGTTGCTTTTAGAATACATAGACTAGACTGCGTGAATCCTGCAGAGCCCAGATGATGTAGTATCAACTTAAGTGCTGTAAAGGATAAGTGGAGTTTGTCTTCACAAAAGTCTATTTTCTATTAGTAGCATGGCTTTCCTGGCCTAGCCTTAGTCTCTTTCCTGATAGAGTTTGTTGCAACCCCACATAGTGCTCTTACTGCAAAACACGGGAACTGCAATTTCATGTCTTAGTTTAGAGGGAAATTGATTGTTGTTGCTCCTATTTAGAGGTTTGATGATATATATCCAAGGCAAATTCCAGCCAATTAGAAATCAATTTGATTTTATACCAACCTTTATCTAATGTTAATTCATAAGATCCCCCAAGACCCCTTGTAATTTTCTTTTGTGATAGTCAGTATCCAGCTAGCAAGTTACCTTCACTGCCTGAGATCCTCCTCTAGCAGAACTCCCCCACATTTCACTTGCTAGGGTCGCTGTACATTTGTTTTGTAACAGTCAGTATCTACCTAGTGCATTAACTGCACTACCAGAAATGCTCCTTTTGCTAAATTCCCCCGCATTGTACTTGCCAATAACTGACAATAATATGCATGGCTAAATATCAGGCAACTGTTCATCCGGAGTTCTGCCGGTTTTAGCCTAACAAGGCAGTTAATTATCTTGTATTGCACGGTATAAGTGAAAATTGGCAAGTGATCCCCATGGCTATTTGCTAATGTGGTAAACCCTAATATGTATACACAAGTAACAATTGAATTCCCGGTTGGGCGTCTTGCTTGAACGGAAAAAACCCAGCTTCCAGACTCAGGAGGCTAAAGACAAAAGCATCAGGACTGGGCAATGACATGGGGCTCCTACTGAATAAAAATAATTAACCTTTGATAGCAAATAGGAAATATGTTGCGCTGCGGGGAGACATACTGAGAAATAATGTTTTTGCTCCTGTAATATGGTACTTGTTACTGGATGTTGTTGCCAACCCTCCACAAGCCGCGCTAGGTACCATACGACTCAGTACGCGAACCCCAGGAGACGCGGCACGTTTGATTCCTGCTTTTGCAACGGTGTTTTTGGGACTGAGAAACATGAGTAGCAATAGACAGTACCTATAGTTCAAGGAAGCCAAGTATGGGGTTCCATACGAAGCGTCAAAGGCGATCAGACAAATCAAGTTACCAAACTAGGGTTTATAGGGTCATTGGGCAGTTGGTACAGTATTATCCATGGCACCTGCGGGATTGGGTTTTCGGCTGACCCCGCACTATTCTCCACAATGCCCTGCCTGTCCGCGGGATTTACCCCAACTTTTTTGCAAAAGCAAGTTCCACAATAATTCTCGCTCTGACCTCCCCGCCGGAGGTTGACAGTCAGTGTAGCAGAAACTAAGAGATACTGTGTAGGCCCATATTATTGCACCTCCCCAGCAACAATATTATAATCTGAGCTATACGTTACTCGTGGTTCATATGCAAGGTCGGATCTTCCAACTCCCGTATTCATGGTCGAATTATAGAGTAGACAGGCAATCATCCGAAGGTCTATTCTATGTCACTTGGTGTCAAATATTTATCGCTTCCCCAAGTTGTTGGTAAGAGTCAGCTTATTTGGATCCCGTTTGTTGAAACCTCCCAGAATTAGGCTGATATGTTTCTGGTTTAGAGGAATGAGCCTTTGCTTAATATTATTTCTCTTAAACTTGCTGGCCTGTTTTGTCCTTTTTTATTTTACCCAAATTATCACGCCGTTATGACTTATAAGAAGAGATGCTTAATATGGGAATTCATTTAAACCCTAGCTTCCCAAAGAATACCCTGCTATGCCAACAGGAACATCATATCTGACCCGAGATAGAGTTGAGGGCACTAATACTGTTGAGACAAACGGAAGAGGAAGATGGAAGAGAAAGATGAAATGCTTTCATTATTATAATTAATTTACTAAAGTGAATACTTTCCAATATCTAAACTTACATTTGTTTCTGATCCAAGAACAGGGGTATTATGTTCCCTTTAATGATTATATAGTAGTTATATATTTCCTCAATCATTTAAAGCGTGTTAATGAGGTCTTGCAGCAGCTCAGGCCTATTAACATCACAGGTGTTTCACAATACTAAATTATTTGACAACAATATTTCATGTAGCATGTTTATAATCAGGATGAGAAAACCTTATGCAATAAAAAGAGGTGTTTATTTGAGGTTAAAGAATAGTTGCACTATTGTAAGTAAGATGTTGTGTGAAATGGGTTCATCTTAGCAAGAGGTGGAGGTTTGTTATTAAGATTCACACAGTTTACTCCACCCTTTCATGAATCGGCACTCTTATGGTACAGTTGGAAAGTTAAACTATTTATAGGGAAAGAACCAGGTTTGTTTACCTGATAGTAATCTCCAACCTATTTCTTCCAGGAACAAATGCTCTGATACCTTTGCCTCTGCATGATGTGATAAAGGCTTATTAGTGATTAATCAGCACTTGATATTAGTTAACATTTAATCCCCCCCCACCCTAAAAAACCCATTTCTTGCTCTGTAGTTTGGTTTGAATTAATTCTGTTTCTACTTTGAGACACTACTTTAAAGCAGCTGATTTCACAATGTAAAATGACTTAAAATGATGTGGTGCGGCAAATATCCTTTTGCAAAATTCACAGACCCCCCTCTGCGCAAGGACCCCTGACCCCGGACCCCCCACATGGTGAACAAAACCATTCATATCCCGGTCACCCCACAAATAAAGCCCAGAGTTCCCCTTTTTTTCGCCCAACTTGATCCACAGAATACCTCCGTGGCAGTTCTTTGGCATATATAATATATTTTCATGTGAGGCATCATCATCATTACCGAGACCATTAGTCTCCGCGTATGTTGGTTGAACTGAGTCCAAACGCTATTTTCAACTTACCACCACACGTCTTGTCCAGTTCTCGAGAATGGACTCATTGGTGAATCATGTGGCAATCAACTATTACTTTGAGTCAAGCTGGTCAATATTGAGTTCAATCGGCATCTTCAGCGCAATCATGAGCGTCTTTGTCATTTTAGCAACATCATTGACACCGCTCAGCCTTGTCCCGCTAGTTACCTCCCTTGCTTGTTTTGGCGCAAATAGCTTGTGTTATTATGCATTCTATACATCGCATGCCGTAAGCGGCCGGATGGCAGCGAGCGTAATTGCTGACATTCTATGGCTGGTGAGTAGCAACCAAGACGTCCCCTGCATTTAGTGACTGCGCACCGCGAAGTACTGAAGCTAATCCGACCACTCAATATGCATATAGACGCAAGAAGTCGGTCTGTCCTTTTACGGCTATCAAATATTAGTTCGCGCACTCTCTTCCCAAAGCCGAATCATATATATTCTCCTCTTTTGGCCGTTGGTTATGACTACCTGCGCGATCCGCATCGTAATCAGTGTGTACCGGGCTTGCGACATTGCTGATCACTCTCGAGCAGTGCAGCATCGAATTGCCCTCCTTCACATAGGTTATTTCATATCCCTTGCCCTGATTGAGTCCTGTAACTCTATCTTCCTCCTTCGGCTATTGATCGGCGCCCGTCGTGTATCGCCCGTCACGTCATCATTGAGAAAGCTCTTCCGCCATCTCATCAGAACCACAGAAATTCGCGTTGCAGCTTTATGCCTGATTGGTATTACACGAGCCGTGACCTATTCTTTCCAAAATACTTCTCAGAGCGCCGTGACCTTGAGCGGGCAGTTCGACCGTTTTGTCTATACCATCGAATGTTTATTCCCGTTTGTTATGCTGTATGTTGATTGTTTCTCAAACTAGGTAACCAGATCCCATACTTACCAGGCCTAGTATCGACATTCTAGCTTCCAGGGCGATTGACCGCCGACCCAGTATACCCAGCATATCTCGGGAGGAAGCATGGCCCGCTTGGCCACATGTGGAATTTGCTGAGACGCCTACCCCCAAAAGATACGAGCCCCTACTTCCTCTTGCTCCCTCGGCGCATCCAAAACGAACAAGTCATCCTCCTTAATATATTTAATCAGTTTCAAAATCTATTCCAATTCCATGAACAGGAGATATCAAACCGTTTTATAATGGTAGGTTAATCTGAGTCGGGCTGTGAACACAGTCCGATTATCTGGAGCTTCCCAACGGTTCTAGTATCAGAATGGCTGCTATTATAATTTCAAGTGCCATTAGCTCTCTTGACACTTCCTGGTTTGCTATTTGGAGCGCTCCTCAGCGCTGCTTGATGCAGTGGTAGCCGTGTCCAGGCATTAGCGTCGGAAGGGGAGAGACTGCAACCATGGTATCGTGTATCTGTTAGCCTATCAACTGAAGCTTTTATCCCTATGAATCTATGATCAATTAACGAGTTTCCGTAATCAGCTACGCCAGAATGCTTATGCTAGCCTTTGCGTTAAATAGAGATCGAACTGATTCAATGACATAAATCTTCCCAAAATGTTCAGGTAAGATCAGCAAAAGCCGCCGGAAATTATATAACAGGCCTTGAAACATACCACCAGGCACAAAGCAGCCAATCTCCAAACCAAAATATCACCAGAGATACAGTTTTAGAAATTCCACCTTGCGAGGACAGCAAATCCTAGCCAACTATCTTTGGGTCCTGCCTTCAAGAAACCCCACTTCATTTGCGAACCAAAGTCGCTACCAGTACTTTTGCCGAAGCAAAATTCGTGAAGTAGTCTTCAGGCTAGAAGCTAGGGGAGCCTGGCCTCGCGAATTGCGGATAATCTCTTGGACATAGCTTAGAGCCGGACTCATAAGAGCTGTGCTGAGCAATGGGTGTGCACGGACGCTGCTGCTGCGCGCAGGAGATCAGCCAGAAGGCTCGTTGAATAATCACTTATGGCCCCTTGATGGCTAATACAGGGTAGGATGGATCGAAACCTCAAAACCTTCTGTAAGAGCCAGCTCATGCGCTTCGAAAAGACGACTTTCTGATTCTCCTCACTCACATGAAGCGGTAGCGCCACCAATGACCTAGATTTATCAGCTGGAACTTTCTGAGAAGCACTTTCCTCCCTCCTGCTTGCTCCACTTGCCGATATCAAGTGCAGCTCTGAGTACTTTCCATCCCAGAATAGATCCACCGTCATTAGACACTAATATATGCATATCTCCTCCATCCACTCTTAACAGATGGCCCCAGTGGATGGATCTGCCATTTCTGAGTTTCCTCACCAGGAGTATTTGGCTCTCGGTTGGCAATTGGCAGCTAATGTTTCAATCAAGTTTTTTTGTGTGTGATGAGGTTTTTGGATAATATTTGATATGGATTTTGAGACCCCTTCCGACCAACCATCCCGTAATCTATAATAGTCTCGCATGCAAAGTCAAGGTCATCTTGATGGTAGACTGCTAGGGGAAAATAACACCTGTTTTCAGCGATATCTTGGAGTACTCGGAGGTGAATAAATTTTGCTATTTCGCAACCAATCTCAGTGAAGATACAGAAAGCCGAAAAAAAAAAATAAACAAAAATCAAACAAATTGCGCCACTCCTCCCGCCGTCCTGGTCGACTTGGTGACAACTCTGGCTCGTTGGGAATTGGTGGGCTCACTTTGTTCCAAAACTTGGGCTCTCCGGGGTGGAATTCGGAGGAAGAAAAAATCAGCATCGGATTCCGCTGTCTTAATCCCTACTGCTCAGTAAGAGCAAGGGAGGGACGGATATGGGCTAGATGGTGGATTTCCTCGAACATTACTTATCCTTCTTTTCTTAAATAGCATACGGTATTAGATCCAGGATTATCTGCCAGCAATGTCCCATCATACTATTGTCAACGATGGGCGGATCTCAACTATCATCGCGCTCCTGTTCGCCGACCGATCTCAACTACGAACTGCCTTACGACTCGCGGACGCTGGTAACCTAGATGGCAATAAGCGTCTCGTGCTATTGGACGATGCTTTCATCAGGTTGGTTCTTATCAATGAGGGCCTGCGTCGGGGCGCAACACGTGGCAAGTAACAACCCGTCAACAAACCTAATGCCCGTATCCGTGTCTCATCTTGGACCAAATAAGCAAAATCCTATCGGAGAGAGCGTCCAATCCGGATCTTGCAGAATGAGGCTTTGCCACAAGTTTATCAGAGTGCATCTAGTAGAACCCGTCACAGGGGGGCAGGGTCTACCCCAACCCTATGGCCCCTACTGTGAAAGCCATCATTGGAGCCGTCTTCAATGATAGCGATAAAGACCTCACTACTGTCGAAGACGTTATGAGGGTACTGGGGATTTGGTGACCCGAGTGATTTCTCCATACAGGTAACGTGTCTTTTGTCCTTCTGTTGAAAAAAAAGCAATGAGGTTTGGAGCGACAGCTTATGTTAATGAAGCCTATAATTCCAGCTGGTCTATGTAATGGAGGTGGCTTTGTTCAAGCTCCAGGATCACATCTGATGCCCTATGGCGTGAAGTACAAGAAGGGTGATCATTCACCGATATAGACCTAGTTGGTAGTATGGCATTTTAGGTGGCAATTTGGCAGAGCAGACCTTCATCAACTGAAGATACGGACATTTCTTAAATAGTTAAATGAAAATTGTTTGGTATGTGATCATTATCCAAGGAGGATGGAAGAAGAAGAAATAATTTACAGGTGACTCGTACCCTTACAGTTTAGCCGATCCCCCTCTTGAAGTAGGGTCCGTGGTACCCGCAATAAGCGTCTCGGTTGCATCTCGCACCCGGTCAGCCAGTTCCGTAGCAACCAGACGCAGCGTTTGATACACCCTGTTCCTAATCTCCACTTGAGTTCCAGCCAATGAGTTGGACATATTTACAACAATACTGTTCTGAAACTCGGCGCCTCGTAGTTCACGCAGGACCTTCCAAAATTCTCTCGCGTACTTGTAGTCTTGTTCGTTTGGCTGTGACCAGGCTTGGGAAGAAATTTGGGCCAGCCATACCTCACGATCAGTGCATAGGCGGGTATTGGCATGAGGCGCAGGACTGAAACTAGCATTCGTCTTCCTGGCACTGGGTTTGCACTGGTTAGCTGGTAGTTGCTGGCTGTTCGCTCCTAGCCGGTAACGTTGGGCATCGGGGTAAGCGAACAAACGCGCCTGCAGCATTGGATCTTCCGACGGTTCAACTCCAGGAACAAGGTTCGAAGGGGAGAATGCCAGCTGTTCAATCTCGCTGAAAAAGTCCTTGGGATTTTGCGTCAAGGTCAACTTCCCGAACGGTCGAGCTGGGATCGCGGGGATATCTTGCGGGTAATTCCCCAAGTTCCAATGCTTGGTGAGATCGAGGATATTAAATGGCAGCTTGTGGGCGTCTTCGGGTTCCACAACCTGGACATGCGCTGTCCAAGTAGGATATTCACCCCGTTCAATGGCTTCATACAGGTCCCTAGTTGCCGAGTCTGGATCTCCTGGGTTGGCGTCGGGAACTTTTTCCCCGCTCTGCAGGGTAGAGCCTTGATCGGAGGTGAGGAAGAAGTGCACGTATTTCCAGGATCCATCGCGCTTCACCCATTTGAATGGGTGACATGTGAACCCACTCATGCTGCGGTAGTTGAACATGTCCCCGAAGTCGCTGTACTGGAGCAGGACCATGTGTAGGGCCTCGTGGTTGTTGCAGACCCAGTCCCACCAGAGGTTCGGGTTCACGAGGTTTGTCTGCGGATCCCGTCTTTGCGCGCGCATCATGGCCGGAAATTTCATGGGATCGCGGATAAAAAATATGGGAGCGTTAAGGCAAACCCAGTCCCAGTTGCCTTGGTCTGTGACAAATTTCACCGCCATCCCCTTGGGATCGCGGATTCCATCTGCAGAACCGCGTTCAAAGGTTGTCGTAGAGAATCGGACGGTGCAGGGGGTTGTCTTCCCTATGCTGAGGAGCATATCGATGTCACATGTGTCTGAAACATCGTGAGTGACCTATAATTTTCAGCGCCCTTTCATAGGATCTTGGTGCATTGGTCGGAGGGGGTGGATGTATACCTCAAAGACTCCATGTGCGCCTGCGCCCTTGGCATGAACTGCTCGTTCTAGCATTTTTTCTCTGTTAAAGGATGCGAGGCTATCGATGAGTCGATAGTCAGTATTTGGGGGATGGTTCTTCTCCGCCTGCAGCTCGTCTAGCTGATTGAAGGGACGGGTTTTGTGATCCAGAGGAATTTTAGAATCCATCGCTAACAGATTCTACAGCCTAGTTCCAAAGAGATATGGCTGTGATATTGAAAATTCCTAGTAATAAACCTTATGTATTCAGCTTCAGATCCTCGTGCCGCGGCCTAGAGATAATCCTCTTATCCCTGTCCAGGGTGGGATGTACTTCGCCGCCCAGATTGGACGGTAGAACTGTCAGCCCTAGCGACTTGGTAATAAGCCTAGATTTCTCGAGTCAGGGTGGCGATTGATAGTTCAGTCGGGTGTGCAGATCCCCGCTCTAGATCTAGATTTCTTGATCACGAGGTTGTATTTAGTCCGTCCATCCCTGGCGGAGGCGCCTGCGGGATGTCTTTCTTCTTTTGATGGATTTCCACACGACTCAGAACCAACCCAAAAGTCAGAATTCCCCCCTTCCTTCCAAGGTTCCTTGATTCATGGCGGTGTGGTGTACTCCGCGCGGTTATCATTGGTGCGACTTTTAGGAGAGGGTACTCTTTCTTAATTCTATATGCCAACACCGTTGTGTCAAATGTTTTGTAATTTCCCTTGACCGGTCTAAATACTTGCTGGTTGGCTTTCTCAGTTAGGATAGCTATGTATGATAGTGCGGCGGTAATCTTGTTTTAGTGCAAATGAACATACGACGTGGCCTTTCTTGATGCGAAGAATGCTTTCTTTTGTTAATCTGTCCGCGTCCAATTCTTACTAGCGCCAATATAGAATAACCTCGCTATGTCTGCATGTGTGCAAATATGGTCTTTCATGAGGTCATCGTGGGGAAGGCTGAAATTTAAGTCTGATTATGCAGAACAGGCTATCTTGAAAGTCCTGTCCGATTGTCGAAGTGAAGACCATGATAGATCCCTCCTAAAATTCATCAGCTCAATTGATCACCCTCGGTCATGTTATCGAGCCCTGGATAAAGGCCAAGTTGAAGAGTTTAAAGAAGCTGAACAGAGTGTAAACACCCCTTCGCTATTCTGTAGATCCATTTCTTACAATGTGGCATTTTAGTCTGGGCTTTTTCTCACCAGGATTAGAAATTAGAATGAGAAGAGAGAAATGGGATGATAAAATGCGTATGGTTCTGCGTGGCATTGTGCCTCACCCCTCTGACCCTTCCAGATTGCATTGCTAGCGTTAAATCAAAAATATTTGCGCAAGTAGATATAACTCAAATGGGTAATTGCATGACCGTCTTTCGCTTATCTTGCCCAAAAAGCTTTTCATAGATCCTTATTATCTCAAGCACCTCGCTATCACGGGGACCAACAAAATTGGGTAATAGGTCACTCGGCTTCAAACCAATAAAACTCCGAGTATACTGTTGCAAACCCGACCTCGTCTATCTAACTAGCCAGAGGGTCAAGGTTATTAGAAACGCTTCTTACCCCTGAGCCTTTAGACCCAAGCCAAGAGTCTAGAGCCTGGGTCTTGGAATATGGTCAGCTCACCACCGGCTCAGCAATTCCAGATGGACAGCAGGAGGGGGGCCTGATGCTGAAAGAATCTGCGGATCTAGACTCTACTGCCATGGAATGGTGGTTTAATTATTTCCTCCAAAGATTTGTCCTAAATTTTCACAATAGAGGATGTATTATCTCAGTATGAAGTCGAGATTGTCAAATATTATTGTAATATTATAGAGTGCCCCCAAACTCGAGCCCAAATCATAGCTTGCAGCGTGCTCGGCCACTTGGGGTATAATGAAGCCGTGCGGCCTGATCCAGCGCACAAACAACATCCTTGATCTCCTGATCTGTAGTCTCTGGGTTGATAGTACACATACGTAAACTGGTCACACCAGTTAACTGACTGGTAATAATGACAGCAACATTGCTATCGGCCAGATCCCTCGATATCAGGCTATTCACAGCATCCACATCCGTGGAAGATTCGCCCTCCGGCATGAAACGAAAATTGACAATAGCCATGGTAGCAGGGGATATGATGCTCCACCCGTAGAGTTTCCTGATCTCCCTCTCAACCAGCCGCGATAGATAGAACCCGCGAGAAATCATTCGGTCGATTTGTTCCATGCCCAGGACCTGGAGCGAAAACCACAACCTCATGTGTCGTGCCGGTCGGGTCAACTCGATTCCCTCATTCCACGGATCCGGTGGATTCTCTGCGTTGTCGATATCCACCAGGTAATGCGCTGTCGGTGTTGCGAAGCTTTTCAAGGCGGTTGTGCCGTCACGAAAGATGACGGCGCCGCATCCATGTGTCTGGAAGAGCCACTTGTGTGCATCCCAGGCGATGCTATCTGCGTTACATAGCCCCTTTACAAGCGATCGATGGGTGGATGAGAAAGCAACGGATCCCCCGTACGCTGCGTCAACGTGTAACCAGATATTGTAGAGGCGCGTAATCTCCCCGATCTCATGTAGGGGGTCAATGGCGCCGCTCCCTGTGGTCCCGCACGTTCCCACCACAAGAAACGGCCGTTTCCCTTCCTGCATATCCTCTAGGATCGCCTTGCGAAGTTGAGTGACGCTCATATGGAACTCTGCGTTGGACGGGACAACGCGGACATTCTCCGTCGGGATGCCGATGATTCGCAAGGCTTTGAGGACCGAGAAATGGGTTTGGTCAGAGATATACGCGACTCCCTTGGAACGCGCAATCGGGTCATCACCAAGTGTATGGTCCCGCGCTACGATGACAGCTGTGAGGGTTGCCATGGATGCCCCGGAGACGAAGTGCCCACCGGCGGAGGCGGGGAGACCAAATAACTGTGCAATCCATTCTATAAACGACCGCTCCACGGTACAGACGCCCGTTCCGGCTTCCCAACTTCCCCCAAACGGGTTTGATGCGGATGTCAGTGCGTCTCCGAGCCATGAAACCTTGGACGCCGGGGAGGGAATACAGGAGAAGAAGCGGGAATGGCCAACATTGAACCCATAGGAAAATATATCCTGAGCGTCTTTGGTGACGTCCTCGATCGGTCTCGGATCGCTTGAAGGGCGGGTGCGGTTTCTGAGCCACGAGAGCTGCTCTGGACTAGGCCGTCGAGTGATTACGCTCTTTGAGGGGAAGGACAAAAGGGGAATTGGTTCCGATCCCTTCCATGGGCCAGGATGCATTGCCGCAAGGAGTCTTTCGTAACTGCGGGGAAGATAGAGAACCCTAGTAAACGAGATGAGATGGAGTGCACACAGATCACCCGACCCTCCAGGAAAGCAAGGATCATATATAGCACGTAGTGAGCGTTCGCAATTATTGCTAATTTGGCCAACCACACCTCGTCACCACATATTTTGCTCTCCTGGTATCTAGCATTCGGACTTTCCCGCATCAAGAGCCGCTAACCCTATAGTTTGCCTTGTGGCTGCTGATTACATGAGGCTACTGGGATTCCCCAGTCACAGCAAGTTTGGCTGATATTTTCGGCCCTGCTTTAGCTAGCGTCAGGTTCAGCGGGCGCTTATCCGTCGAGTGTGCCCGAGCCATCACGTTGACCCGACCAGTGATATCAAGCACTAAATTCGTCTAATCAGCAAGATGGTTTTGAATGCTACTTAACCTGAAGCTGACCCTCGACCCTTTTAGTCATTCCCACCACTTGCAGGAGCAACGCCCCCAAAACAATGACACCCCACATCGAAAAATCCAACGTAACTCCCCATCTCCCTTTGATGAGTACGAGAATTGCCACCCCTAACGAGAACAACGTTATAGGAATTATCAAACGCCCATGAGGCTGACTGCCTGTGGGAGAGGCTCACCCGTTGGCATCCATGTCCAGGACCCAATGCGGACTTTTGGGGCCCATTAACCGGACCCCCGCTGGCGCGACTCGTCAGGGAAGCAGGATATCCCATTCACCAGCAAGTTGAAATCTTACAATTTCATCTCCATTGGGTTGTAGGTGAACCCCCCTCGAGAACAAGAACAACAATGACAAAAGAATAATAAACCGCTGATCATTAGACGTTCTAGGTGCCAACTCTTGGTCCTGCACCAAATTCCAATGAGGCCAAGTGGCAGAGCATTCTCAATCCGAATGGATTCCCCCTCGAGTACGCATGGAATTGGAACAGTTCGACTGGCAAGCCCCAGATCCGTACGTCGTGGGAACCTATCGGCCCGGCGGCCGGAACGGAGACAGATCCACTGAACCAGTGCCTGCATGGAGAGCTCGTGGATCGTGTTGCGAAAGTAATCCCAAACACAGACATGAGCTGGTACAGCTCCCTGCTATCCTCTCTGTTTAGCCCGGACAAGGACGCATATACCCAAGCCAAAGGAACAGAAAAACGGCCTTCGACATCACTCGTCGCGGGTATGGAGTTTACCCACCCTGGTCCCTTCCAGGAAAAAAGCTATTTCGTGTCCAGGCTGCCCGGTCAGGAACCGCCACTACCTCTCTCGCACTGGATCCCGGCGCTTCGCGATCTGGCTCCCGATAATAAAGCACTTGCTACCCTCGAGGAATTTCTAGCCACAAGCCCGGAGGGAAAGCAACTGCGCCCCTACATGGTCGCAATAGATCACCATGCGGGCCCCTCCGGCTCAAGGCTGAAATGGTACATGAAGACCGCCAGTACCAGTTTACGCTCAGTACGGGAAATCCTGACATTGGGCGGGCGAATCTCCGACTCTGATCCCGAACGGGAACTGGACAGCCTCTATGATCTCATTAAGAGGTTCGCCCACTTGCCAGTCGATCACCCTGAGGAGAGCGAGACAGTGACTCCGACTAGCGACAGAAAGAACTTTCTGGGTCTCCCGGCCACCGCACATTATTTTTACTATTTTGATATTGCTCCTCAGGCCAAGCGGGTATGTGTTAAGATTTACCTTCCCCTACAGAACTACGGTAGGGATGATCTTGAACTCGCAACCACGATTATTGATTGGATGGAGAGTCAGGGGCGGGGCTCGTACGGTGAGAACTATCTGCGCCTGCTGCAGGGGTTGGCGGGAGGAAAGCTGGATGGGTGTCGAGGCTGGCATACCTTCATGAGTTTTGCGGTTAAGCAAAATGGAAAGATTGATGTTACGTCGTATCTTGCGCCGGCCCTATCACTGGCTGAGAGGAATGCTGCAAATGATGGTTAGGTCTCATGGATATTTTTCGGTAGCTGGATACTGTCCTTCATGGGGTGGTAGCAACGTCCCTTTATGGAACATTTCGTGATTCACGTACCATTTGGCAGATAAAGTTCCTACCTCTACCCGTCGTAACTTAGCTGCCTACCTGGAGTAGGTATACGTCGAGCTGAAATTATCATCCAGACAAGAATGTAAGCGGAAACGTTCCGCCGTGGGGGTAGATCAGATACCCGGGGACCTATGATCTTATCTTTGGTGAGGGGCCGTCAGCTTTAAATATCAGCCTCATTATTATGGTCAGACTAAAGTAAAGAATACACTGGACAAATCCCAGGAATGACTCAAAATGGCGGTGCTGTCACTTACTACGAGTAGGTTTAGATATAACTAAAGTGCTCAGGCACATTAGTCTAACATGGTAATTATACAGGCCGCGTCCTGATCAGACCACTGATGGGACAATCGTCGCACCCCCGCGCCGGGTTCCCCATGGTCGCAGGCAGCCCCTTTGGCCGCAGCAACAAGGGCAACATTGCAGCCCACGCTCGCAACTTTGCATGTCTGAACTACAACATCATCTCTTCGTCATCCCGGAATCCCCAATAGTAACTTCGTACAGGCTATCAGTTCTCGGAAATTTGCAAGGCTTACCAGAGGTTTCAGAATCCTTCTAAAGAAGGGATGGTGAAACTCGGAATCCCATTCTTGAGTGCTGTAGGTGAAGTTGAAATTTGTCTTCCAAGCCTTGACCGTGGCCTCTAAGCGATAGGGCAGGCTTCTGCATTGCTCAACCAATGATTTCATGCTGGTCAATGTAAATATATGGCCACCCTGGCGAGGCTAATATGCGAGGGAATGTAAACCCTTCAGGAGATGGTTGAAATTGATATTTGAGAATTTTGAACTATATTTCCACACTCTATATTACTATCTCTCTTTGATTGCTATTGTAGATAACCACATCGAGCCGGGTCAACCCTTATTTTGAATCTCACGCGGGATATTTACACCGCAAAGGTATGTCCATTAATGTTAATAGTCTCCACCGTCCAAGTGATACTATCGGAGGTAATCAAGCCCGATGAATCCGCCTCGTTGAGGCCAAGGGTATCGCCGAATGTTGAATCTGCCGAATCCAAGATGATCTTGGTCGACACGTACTCTAAAGGTCCCAACCGCTGTCAGCGGTCCGTGTACAGCCATTAAAGGAGTATAAATTGAATCACTTACTGTGTGCGGCGGCGGTGCTGTGACAAGCGTCATCCTGGCATTCGACGGCTGTTCCCCAGCCTTGAGCTTGTCCGGAGCCTAGCCGAGGTCAGTTTGGCAAGCCTAGGAGGGAGAAGGACAGGCACTTACTGGTTGAAAGACTGGAGACGACTTCTCCGTTGATGGAGACGGTTTGATCGTACTCGCCCGTACTGTCGTTATATTTATCTGTGGCTATCGTCAATTGCTAGGATCATAGGGGAATGTTGATATGCTTACAGTGCATCACCAGCTCATCCCCCGGGGATGCTGGCACCTGTTCACCACCAAGCTGAGTCCCTAGTATTTTCCGTCAATGCGAGGCCTCCAGCCTTAGATGTTTTTAGCCCTACCCTGGAGGGTGCTTGCCCAAGTGCACCACTGTCCCTCGGTAGCACCACAGTTTCTGTTGGCAGTCAGCTAGCCGACTCGCTCTTTCTCGGGTCCTAGATCGGATCACTTACGCTGCCGGGTCGGAGAAAGAGACTGCGAGCGCCTGAATGAGGTCACCCCCGCTGGTTCCCATCCCAGGCCACAGAGCGAGGCGGTCCAGCGCCGGCTCTGGGACTTCTGGGAGCACGAGAGTTGTGGTCGCTTCACGGATCCATGACTGGGTCGGGCCGAGAGAAAAGGCCGGGCCAAATCCCACTGTTTCCTGTGCAATTATGGGTTTGATGAGCGCTAGAAGAGCAGCAATGGCAAGAGAGCTGAGGTTGGACATCTTGATCGCTTTCGGGGAGCAACAACACGGGTAAAGTAAAGTTTCGGTTAGGTATAGTTGCAGAATCACCAACAACTGCCGCCGCGTCGGCCTTTATATGCTAGGCTCCCATGATTGAAATTGCGAGAGGGGCGCGAGGGCTATCGAGAAACTTGCTAAGTGAATTCTCCGTGTAGATCAGTGGGCACCGTGTAACAGGGGCTTCAAATGGGGAAGTGTTTCAGGCTGCGTAAGTGGTCGGAGTCTCAGAGCCAATTTTCCTAGTTTACTTTTCAGGCAACTGGGACCCGCTAGAGTTTCATTTATATTTCAAATTTGAATCTACTAATGCGACATGTATTTGGATTCCTACATTGTGCGCCTAGTCCGGCACGGCTGCTATACTATATTGTTATTTTCCTGGCTGACTTTCTTCATCAATTCTGTACGTTTCGCCTCCACCTAACAGCAACAATAACTGAATCCTCCACGAGACATGCGTATCAACAGTAATATCTCCAAACTGGCGGTTATCTTAAATGGAAGCAGGGGGAGTCGCTCTCTTGACGCCGAACCTCCGGGACATAGTCACAAACTGCGCCAGAATCAAAACAGCTCTGAACGAAAGCCCGTCATTCTCCTCAAACGTCCTCTTCAGCAAACCCTCCGTCCTTTGCCAGTCAATGAAGCCCAGCTGCTCAACATTCTCCTTGGTGATGATCTCCTGCAACTTCCGGTGAACGGGGCCGTCGACCGCGAATCGCGCCGGCCCGAGATACGGCTGCTTCTTGCGCTTGTAGATTTCCTCCGTCACGAACGGCTTCCCGGCCTCCCGCAGGATGTGCTTCTCGCGGAATGAGCCATCCTTGTAGTTGTATTGCATTTTCAAACTCGGGGGGAGACCGCTCGCGTACTCGGTCAGATGGTGGTCGAGGAACGGGGTCCGGCCTTCCACCTGGTGCACCATATCCACGTTATCCCCCAGAACCCGAAGCAGGGAGTTGGAGAAGGCTGTCTTGGTCCATAAATACTCGGCGGTGTGTAGGGGGTGCCACTTTCTCGCTATCGCATCGCGCACCTCGCCGTTTACGCTCTCCGCGAGGACAGTTGGCCGGTCGGTGGTGCAATAGACGTCCGTCCACGGCTGCATGAACAGGGGACTGATGTTAGCGAGAAGGCGCGCAAACCGCGTGTGATTGAGCAGCCGAGTGGTAGAGGGGATTGTTGTCGCGCCGTGCCACTGCAGGCCAGCGACTTTGCTTTCGCTGAAATCCTCCCAAGCCTTCTGGCGTTTCTCTTCCGTGAAACCGGGTGTCTCCCAGGTGTGGTCGGTTTCCAGGAGTGCGTCGGCCTCGAAATGGGAATATCCGGCGAAGTGTTCGTCCGAACCCTCGCCTATACTCTTTGTCAGGACGTGGAATACGTATCGGATAATACTATCATTCCTCACCTGTAATGACCACTTTGAATCCCTGCTGGTGCACAGCTTCAGCTAATGCTAGCTTCCCTGTCCCGTTGACATCGCCCATGATACCTTCACTGTGCCAGGTAACATCTTCGAGACGCGCGGCAATAACCTCCTCGTCGACATGAATAGGGGTGAACTGAACCCCAAGCCACTCGGCCGTCCGTCGAGCGATATCTGATTCTTGTCAGGTCACAGCCACAAGGGATAACTTGATGCGACAGGGTACATGACTCGTAACATCGTACTTACCCGACTCATCAACACCGCTATCTTTATCGAACTGTACGGTGAAACATTGAATTCGAGACAACTTCCCACTCGGGTCGTCTCCCAGCTTGATCCCCTCTTTGACTAGATGGACGACCATGCCCGCAATGACCGACGAGTCAATCCCACCACTTAGATAGACACCGACGGGGACGTCGGCGCGCAGTCTTACGCGCACGGCATCTAGCAGGCGTTTCCGTACCTCATCCCTCATTTCGTCCTCGGTGCGAGTCTCCTTGGTGAACTACCAGTCGTTAGCCCCCCGATCTTGCACCGACAAGTGAAGAACTCACTTTATCGGGGAAGTGAATATCCCAGTACTTTTCCGTCTGGATCTCCCCATAGTTCCTACACACCAGGTAATGACCCGGCAAAATCTATCTCCCCAGTCAGCACTACCCCTTTCCTTCACCTTCGAGCTCGTCTCATCCGGAGAACCAAACCCACCTTCCTCACCCCCTCAAAGTACGTCCGGGGATCATTCAGCCACCCATGCTCACAAAGAGACCGCACATCCCAGCTCGGCTCCCACCCATACGCCAGAAACTGCTTCATCTCCGTGGCGACCAGCAGCCTATTCCCGACGACAGTGTAGAACAGCGACTTGATGCCGTACCGGTCGCGCGTCGCAAAGAACAGCTCCCGCTTCGCGTCCCACAGGACCAGCGCAAACTCGCCCCGCAGGTGGCTCACGAACCCGAGCCCATAGTGTTTATACAGTGCGAGCACGATCTCGCAGTCGCTTCTCCCCTGGAACTGGTACTCGGTGGCGAGTTCCTTGCGGTAGCGCTCGTGGTCGTAGAGCTCACCGTTGACGACGGCGTAGATCTGGTTCTCGGTGTCGACGAAGGGCTGGTGTCCGTCGGCGCTGAGGTCGACAATGGATAGTCGGACGTGGCCCAGGCCTGGTCTTGTGAGTGGAAAATTGGGAAATACCAGGGGGGAGGGGGAAGGGGGGTGACTATACCAACGCGCACATCGGGACTGATCCATTGCCCAGAGGCATCGGGGCCACGATGGTTGATGATGTGCAGACTCTCGCGGATCTCGCGCTGAGCTTGGTCTTTTGGGACCGGTTCCCCGTTCTGGGGCGCTCCGATAGTTAGGAAAGAGGTGATTCCGCACATAATTGATTGAGTAGATTTCAGGATGGTGGACTTTATGAAGAAGAGTACGAACACGGACTCCGCGCTGCCACGGGGCGCAGATATAAGGAAACACGAACCAGCAATGTCAGCTTACGTTTCCACAAATGACTCACTCGCCGGTCTGATAAATATTCACCATATTCCACAGAAACCCAACAAAGTGGCATCGGAAGCAAATACTGCGTAATCGTGCAACACTCGTGGGCTGAGCCAGGGAGACTAGGGTTGGGCCATTGACGTGAGGAGCGCCAGATTACACTATAAGAGGCTAGAAGGCCACCATCCAAGGTTCGTCAGATGGGGGCGAGGCATCCAGAACACCCCTCGTCTCTTCAGGTTGGCAATACCCGGCGTGCGCCCTTGAACAGGCTCATCCTGGTTAGAACCATCCCTCTTGGTCGCTCGTAATTCGAGGACGAGACGCCCGAGAACAGGGTCGAAGAACTATAACGAGAGGGCATCACCATTACATTGAAATCCCAGCAGCATCGCGTGTTTAGTCGTCACTCCCCATGGATCTGATATCAGCCACCAGCGCCCGATTTAACAGGTATCACTAATAAAGTGGGGTTACGAAAGAACTAATAATAATGAGGAGGCCAAAGTGTGTCGCCCGGCCTGGATCAGGGAGGGAGGGCGCGTCCATATATGGCCTAGCCCTCCCGCGCTTGGTGTCTTGGCATACCCCATCAAATTTTCGTCTGCTCTTCGTTTTCTTATCTCCTTTTGGAGCACCTGCGACCGGGATGAGTATAGACGGGGACTAAGCTGTTAAAAGCGTTTACAGCAGATCTTTAATCGGAAAGCGTCTCTTGCCATGGAATTACCTTCACTCAAGACATGGTTGTAATCGAGCGGGGTTGGAACTGTTCTGGATCTCTCTCGCCTTGAAAATATATCCTGCTTGTGAGGACCAACGAGGTACATCGAGGGTCCGACACCAGAGCGATTATCCGCAAAACGATGAATATCCTATTGTGGGCAGAGTTCCCCTCTAGATGATGCTTACGCCTTGACGACACCTTAACGATGATATCATGCTTATAACCACGAGTGGCCTGTCCCACTTGTCGGATTGGAATGATGAAATCCTGAGTTGAATCCTGTCTATCCCCAGCCAAGACATGCAGGCCGTGTCTAGGAAGGATATGATCAGTCGAGGAGGACTAACTAGACCATATGAGAGCTAGTATCGTTTGAGCCGTTTCAAATTCTTGGCCGTAGGCTAAGAGGCTTATCAGCTTAGCTAAGAGTATAAGACTCGGCATCTCGGATTCCTTATAGACTGGTACACGGTCCTATGACTGGGTGTGCCTTGTGGAGATTGCACCTCCTGTAAGAAGGTTCGTGGTTAGTTATACGTGGGCTCCTTGAAAGGGATTCCCGAGATAATCTGCTCTTCGAGAGGAAGACAGGCATGAGTTGTCATATGGTCGATCATCGACTAAGTCCCGGTGTGGGGATGTGCCGGCCGAGGATCTGGCAATAATAATGCGGGTGGGGTTGCGATATGCCGGACTAAGTATACGGGATTTCGATCCGGCCTCACCCCGCAGTTTCCTTCTCCACGGGGTGGGCGTGGCGATTTTTAGTCCGATTGACATCGCAAGTTGTCCTAAAGAAGCGTATTGAGATCAAATAAAATCCAGAAAAGGGTGCGAGCGGTTTGTATGTGTTTCGTTGGGCTGCTCGCCTGTTTTAATAATCACCAGCCGCTCAGCTACAAGCCGAGGTAGCACGTTCATGCCTTGGCTGCTTGTCTCAGGACCACCCCCCAAGTTCGCGGAGAATATTTGCGAGTGGGTGATGACCCCGGTCAGTCTGACTTTTGCTCCAGGGGAATCTGTTTCACCAGGATCTGTGCCCTGGTTCATCCCCAGCCTTGGCAAGCTGAAAGCGCCAGTGAGAAAAGGGTCGACAAGTCCAAACACGAGGTCACAAGCAAGTACGAGAGTGGAGTAATCGTAATATATACTCTGCATGGACTGGGTTTCTCCCCTTTGAACTCTTCTGGAAAAATTTGCGCTCAGCTCGTATCGACTGTCCGGTTGAGGAATGAGGGTTTGCTGCCTGTGAAGGCTCTCTCCGCAGAGGGACAAATATACAACGCAGCGTGCACTGGGGGCTGAGACCTCCATGACGCGGCGGCACGATGGAGACGCAGATGCAGCAGTACAATAAAGAAATCACCAACGGTGGCTTGTATACGGCGATATGGGTGGAGTTTGGGGCCTCGACGCTGGTGATCATCCTGCGAATATACTCACAAGTCTTTGTTGTCCGAAAGGTCGCGACCGATGATGTCTTGATGTTTGCTGCTTGGGTTCGTCGTGGCCTGGTATAGCCTGTTTACTCCTAGGCACACACTGACCGATAAAATAGGGATTTCAGCTGGCAGCGTCGATAATTAGCACCCTGGGCACACAATGGGGCATGGGCATGAAAACACTTCTGCTGGACTATCAGCAAGTCGAGCATATTTTAAAATATGGCGCCTTCGCAATGCCGGTTGGCGCGTTGAGCTCCATGTTCGGACGTCTCGGGTTTATCTGTTTTCTTCTGCTTTCAGTCATCACGGTCTTTCGGTATCGTCGCTGGTTACTCGGGTTTCTCGTGGCGATCCAGCTTGTCGTGAATGTTATCCCGATTATCTTGGAGTTCTCGATGTGCAAGCCAGTTTCGAAACTGTGGAATATCCTGGAACAAGATATTTGCAAAGAGTCACTTGTGGTTCAACGGATGGGTTACTTTCAAGGAGGTAGGCTGGTTTGATACCTGGATGCTTCCCTTTCGCGGAGGTTGTCTCTGACTGACCGTGCAGGGGTAAATGCGTTGACGGACCTCTTACTCACGTTGCTGGCCCTGTATGTGGTCCTATCTCTCAAAATGAAGAGAAAGACCAAGATAACCTTGAGTGCCCTGCTATCCCTGAGTTTGTTGTAAGCAGTCAACCATTCTACCCAGAGGCTGTACTGTGGCCTCTACTAACCAGCCCTTCAGCGCGATGATTGCTGCGATACTAAAAACGGTTGCTCTCCGGCAAATGCTGGAACCTGATCTAAGCTGTAGGTTTCTCTCGTTTCCGCGCTTGGATGTCATACGTATCTGATATCGCTTGCTGATACTGCTGTCATCGAGGATAGACGCGTACGGGATGTGGACGATATGGAACCTGTAGGTCGCCTGAGCCACTACGTGTATACGGCGTGAATATTCTAACGCGATACAGAACTGAAGGGACCGTCGTGATTATAACCGGATCGATACCCCGACTACGACCTCTCCTCCGTTTCGTCAAAAAGAAAGGAATAGAGTTCACCAGCGGGAAATACAGTGGACAAACGCCTGGGCAGGATCGATATGGCAGCTTCAAGGAACAACACCAACGATACCCTCGACGCATGACCGCCCACAATATCTCATCCGCCCAGTATCTCCCCCGGTGGCCGGAACCGGTCGAATGCCAGAGCCTTGTGGAAAAGGAAAACGACGGAATCCGTGCAATTCCGCTCGAGTCACTGCCCTCGGTAGGCGACGTGAACCCCTACCGAGACGACGAGCCTCTCCGGAACAAGCATTCCAGGCGGTCTCGCAGCGGCCATAGCCTTTGGTCTTCTCTAAATCCGAGTGGGAACCGCGATCGCAGGGAGCAAGAAAATCGCAGGCTGGAGATCTGGCAACGAACTCAGATCTCAGTCCAGGTAAACCGGATGGACGTGGGGGCAGGCGCAGGGTTATAGACGGGTGTGTCTAGATCTCGGAATGGATGGAGGTTTTCTCGTCTCATGCTGGTTTTGATGATGTTTTATGTGCTTAAAGCCTATTTAAATGACCTCCTTGGTTTTTTTTCAGAGCAAAAATAGCCGAAGACCTTGGGGTTCATTTGGCGCTGTATTTCCTACCCTGTGGCTGTCTGCGCACCAAGCACGAAGCATTGACAGATTCAAGCTGTGAATTGAATGACTTACGAAGCGAGATATGATTTGAAAAATAGGGAGAAGCCATTACCTCGTGATTGGCTGCTCTTATTATTCTCTTCTTATTGTTGGTATCTTTGTTATTCCAAGTACTCGAGTGCAACCCGGCAAGCGTAGCTCACACAGGGCATGGCTCGTCTCTCATACGAGTACCATTGTGATCTTTTCTTGACTTTAGGAGGAATTACATTTAGATCTGCCTAGTTTCGCATTGGGAATTAATGGCGTTATCAACCCAATCACTCGCATTCCTCTGGGCATGATTAGTGAACACATCTCGTAGCGCAAAAGCCAAGCCCAATATAATATTCCCACTGCAATTGTCTGCGATTTCTTCCACCTGCTTGGGGAAAGGATAATTCACATGCTTCATCTTTCCCATCTGGATACGCAATGGCCTCCCAGAAACCGCCTCGACGAAACAACAAATACGTGTTTGTGGTCGCGACGGATAATCCTTGCAAAGAACACCCCCAGAACCGTCGCCTGGCCCATTCCCACGTGGGTCGCTATATCTGGCAGCGAAATCAAGGAGCGGAGGCTCAGGTCCACCCGAAGGATACCAGGCGATCGCAGAGAGTATCTAGCGTTGAAGGGGTCAGTGGGGGGTCATCAGATAAGATTATTGGATCTGGCGCTATAACCAGTGACTTGGGTGTACCGAGCAAGGGAGCAAGTCCGGAGAATTGCATAGCAAAGCTAGGGCTCCGGAATCTTCTAGGAGAAGGCCTTTGGGACCCATTCCAGTGCAACCCTTCCTATTCGACGCATCAGGTGCACGATGCCATGAACTACGGTATGAATGCTGTACATGTAGACACACTTAGTACCCGGTTACCTGTCTGACGACCGACCCCTACAGCCGTGACCACAATGTGGCCCGGACTCTTCCTCGAGAAAGACCCGGCAGCAAAATGGGTCCCCGCAGCCATGGCAGACCCAGTGCTCTTCAGTGCCTGCGTGCACGGGGCATCCATGCACATGCAGCAGCGCCAGGTCGCCAGGTCCCAGCAGCACCAGCGCGTCGCCATGCAAATCTCCACCGAAACCATCCGCCGTGTCCATTCGATCCTCAGCGACCAGACGCAAGCCACGGGCGATGGGGTGGCGTTCGCCGTTCTGACCCTGGCACACAACTGGCAGCACCATAGGCGTCCCTTCAACCCGGACCCGCACCCGCGTCGGCCCCTCCAGGACCTGCAGTGGCTAGCCCTATACAGCTCCTTTACGATTAATGACGTGCATTGTAATGGCTTGATCATGCTACTCCGTCTGAAGGGAATGTCTGAGCGGAACTCGCTTCCGGGCTTTGCCCCGTTACTATCCTAGTACGATCCTGTTTGCTTATACTAAATCCTACTATTGCTAGCCCCCCCCTTCCCCCTTTCAGATTTCTAATGCACTAGTAGCCTATGCATGCTCCGCGTGAGCAAGGACCTATGCGCGCTCCGACCACAGTACATCCCTCTACCCGAAACCGGGAACAACTCCGAAGAAGTGGTGTACCCGCAATCCGAATCCAGCGACTGCCCCTTCCTAGCCGCGATGCCGCCGCAAGTGCGCCTGATCACCCGCAGAATGCATCAGTATAACGAGATGCTCGCGCGCTATCTCGCAGGAAGCATAGACTCACCCGACATGGTCCAGTTTGCCAATCGGCGGAATCGGATCCAACACCAGTTACTCTCGCTTCCACCGTACGAAGAATTAGAATGCGGCAGCAGCGTCCATGGTGTGGTCTCCAGCCACGAATATGAGGCTGCTCGTACTGCCCTGCTCCTCTATAGCCTCATTGTTATCTTTCCTATCCCGTTTATCTATGGACCGTATGGTCAACTTAGAGAGGCCCTGAGAGTCATTCTGGTACACCCGGCGGCACAGCACCTGCCAAAGCCGTTTGTGCTGTGGGCCGTGAGTCTCGCCGCGATCCCACCGGTTCCTACAGGCCGACAGTGGTTTTTGGACATGCTACCTCGGGTTGCGATGAAAATGGGTATATCTAGTTGGGATGGGTATAGGGTAGCTCTTGCGTCCGTGATGTGGCAGGAAAGCGTGCTGGATCCGCTGTTGGAAAGGATACTGCCGGACGATATTGTCAACGATTACGTGTCGCTTTGCTGAGATGAAGTCAATTTGCCCAAGTATTATGGATAGAAACTTTGTGCTTTTTAGCCCAGATTAGCATAGATATTTACAAACGCGAAAAAATCCACCATATTCGCCGTCACGAACGCCATCGTCATCCATTCCCAAATGCTTATTGATCTATTCGCAAAATCACAAGCATGGCCCATTAACATATACTCTCCACACGCTGGCATATGATTTAAAAGCAACCTTGGAGAGATCGGGATGTCATCGGGGAAGTCTTGTACCTCGCCACACCTCGTCATATAGTGTAGACGAACCACGGAATTTTCAGGTGACGAGAGACTTGATTTGGTAGAAACAGGTCGGGAAAGCTCAACAGCTAACTGCCCCATAACCCTTCGATGTCCAGGCTCGCGGGCACGGTTTCGCCAAGTTCAGAACTTGCTGTGTCTAGTGATTCAAGAGTCGTGAGGGATAGCATTGATTGTAGACTATCCTGTAATGGCAGCGATGCAAAGGGGAAAAATTCCAAGTCTTCTAGATTTCCCACTATGTTGAGACAAACCTCGCGGATCGCTTGCATCTTCTGCTCGAGCTTTGCAACTTGGTCTCCTAAGAGCGCGGCGTGCTGCTCGCGGCGGGATCGATACGCCCGTTGTGCCATGCGGACTTGCCTTCTTCGTCTCTATGATGGATGTTAGAGGGAGCCAATGGTATTCTGGGCATGTTTGAGAGTTGCTTCAAGTAATAGGTTGACTTCCCTCGGCTGCGTCTTCAGCTGTTTCTTTGATCTTGGGTCGACCGCGTTTTGTTTTTGAGGGACATTGAGGGGTAGAAGAATCACACGACATATGAACCTGCACATGTTCACTCTCGGTTGCCAAGTCAAGCAAATGTAGATGGTTAAGCGCAAAATCAGAAAGCGGCCAAGCCGTGTCACTCCGCTGTTCCATGTTGCGGTTCTCTTATATCTCAGAGGCGAGATGGAATGGAATCGATAAAATTATATGATCCCTGACCACTGTTTGAACCGGGAAAAATATTAAACTAGTTTGGCAATGAGAGCGATTCGTAAAATTGCAAGTGAGTGTGGTATAGCCTTATATAGCTTCAATCGCAGGCGGGAATCATGTCCCGATGATTGTAGGAGCGGAGCGGTGGGTCTCATCTGCTCAGCGGGGCTGAGCTTTGATTGGTTTAAAGCTAGACTTTGATCGCGCTTTGCCTAACAAGGAAGTTATACTACTCGCCCAAGTAGGACTAGCCTAGTTGAGGCCACCCTGTAGCCAATCATCATAGCCTGAGGTATCCGCCTCATCCCCGGAAGAATCCTGAACCTCCCGATCTGGAAGTAACTTTTCCAACTTATTGTTGGGGAGTTGTTGGAGATTGGAGATCTAGGCCTCTGTCCGGGTTTAGCCATGGCTGCAACTTTGACATAAGTGCATGGCTGCCCAATTTAACTTCTCTGTCTGATCCTTGAGACCTTCAAGGCTTCAAGGTAACGTGAGACCCCGATACACTAAGGCTGCACAGTGAAAAGCAAAATGAGGTTAATTTACAAAGAAAATCCCTTGTAGTTTGATATCCGGACGAGCTGATATATGGAATTTGAAACTATAGATACAACATCTATCGAACAGAGCATACCACTCAGCTGTCACGGTTAATGACCCCAACTTCCTCCAACATCTCAATCTACGCCCTATCAGCATGTCTCCAGCATACCGTGTACAGGAGGTTTAGAGACGAACTTACACTAGTGCTCCATTCCTTAGTTACCACAAACCCAGTTCTTTTCAATCTCTACTCCACTGTCGCATCCGATCTTCTGATAGTCCCACCGGCAGGGACCGACCAGGTATTGCTCAGCCGAAGTAGATGGGTAATCTAGGGAATACAGACTAAAGTCGTCTGTGCCACACCCTCTCAGTTGGTCTATGACGGTATCAGTCCCCATACGGTAACCAGTACATATCAATAGAACTTACAAGTTTGGCCATTGATACTGAAAAGTCTCTCACAAGGGTTGGCATCTGAATAGGCAATCATGTACCAGTTGAAACAAGTATCACGGCCCTCAATCCAGGCAACGTCCGAGGTGGGCTCATTCGGTTCTGTCGTATTATAGGAGGTGCCAAACGCGAGCGTAGACGCAGCGGCACTGGCACTGCTCACGGCGGTAGCGGCAGTAATAATCTGGGAGAACTTCATGGTGGAAGCGGGAAAATGTTGTGAAACTTAGCAATGGTGAAAATGCGGTCTACATAGGGGATCAAACATTCTAATATATACTCCTACTAACAACTGATTACTGAACCGGGGTGTTTTAATGTTACTATTTCCAGAAATATCCTATATCCATCACGTTTCACGTTAACTGCTGATCAGTGTACTGCAGGCTCTCTAGTCTATCTTCAGTATGTGGAATGTAGTAGCCTCAAAGAAGATCTACATGGAGACCATCTGGCTTTGCGTACCTGACATCGGATTACTTAATTGACTTTTTGCAGTGCCACAGAAAGCTTTCGCTCGGACTATACCCCTTATGAAATGCTTTAGGAAAGATTAAGATGCTAAGCTTCTTCAAAGCCGCATTCTGCGTCGTCAGGGAGGATGTGGCCCTGCAAGGTATGGTGGTGTAGCCACTACCCGTTTGCAGATTGTACTGGAGTACAGAGACACGTCGATGCAAACTTGCCGTAACGTCTCAATGCGGATTGGATGGAAATAAAGGACCGTGCATACCAATATTTACCCTGATTACTGAACCACTTATACTTTTACGGCAGAAGTTGGAGATGTTTAGTGATCAGAATGTGCTTAGTAATAGACAAGGTCCCCTGCTTTAGCGATGCTAAGGAGCAGGCCATGGAATTATCTTCACCGGCTTTTATTCATAATTGAAATTAATTGCTTTCCAATGCTCAGGGGGGTATTCTGTTGTTCTGATTCAGGGCAATTCCCCAAAACCTTGGGATTATTCGGGGTTTCGCGACATCTAGTGATTCGTGAATATTTGCTCCTGACCAGAAGCGTACCTAAAGGGTCCGGAGGATCAAGATGACAGATACTGGCATCAGTGAGGGTCTATCACAAAGCCACTCGGCTTCTAAAATGGGAAAGCCCTATAGGACTGTCAATTTGTGACTAGGGATTTCGGCACCCAACCTGGCAGTGTGGCCAGTTGTGGAACAGGCAACCGAAATATCTAGCCCCAGCATAAAGTCGGCCAATTCCTTGGTTTGAAATGTCCCTATTGTCCTCCGAGAGTGAATGGGCCAGGCTCCAGTTCAGAACAGTCATTTTCAAGCTCACCCCTGAAGAGATCAACGCTGCCTAGCACCGCCACCCCCGCTAGCCTGAGTTTCTCGTATTCGGTGCTTCAGCCTCAACAGTGACACAACCTGACATCGTGAGCATTGAATATTATTTAACCCACCAAGAGGCAGGGGAGAAAGGCAACAAAAGAAGCGCGGCGACCATGGACGAATCTTCTGGCCTTGGATTCCTGGATGTACACCCTTTTATACGTCCTACCGTTCTTGACCGAGTTCGCGGTACTATTATCGGTGGAGCTCTTGGAGATGCGGTGGGATTATACACCGGTGAGCGTTACCAGCACCAACAAGTAGCAAGGCATTCAGACTCTGACATTCTTGCAGAATTCCTGTCAAAGGATCTCGTGCGCGACGCGTATCCAGAGGGGAAGTTCCAATTAGTCGAGCCTGCGACGGAGCTGAAAAATGATGGACATCGAAGTGAGTGGCAAGAAATATCCTCATCTTGTATGTTGGCTGACTGATTTCTTGATAGATAAATTCGTCAAGGTAGTGCAGCATCTCTTGTGGTAGATATATTCATACTAATAATGAATATAGACCGCCTGGACCGACGACACCGACCACGCTCTTCTCCTGCTCTTCTCCTTCCTGCACACTGACGGAAAGCCTCTCCAGCCGACCGACTTTGCCCAGCGTCTTCGGTTCTGGTGTGAACAGGGGCTCCGGTGTCTGGATCGGCTCCCCTTAGGACTGGGTCGGACGGTGGGAAGTGTAAGTGCTCCCCCCTCCCAAAAAGACCTTCTATTACCTCTCGATAATGACTTCTCCAGGTCGTCTGCGACAAGCAATTCCTAGATGACCCAATCGACACTGCCTTTCGTCACTGGAGAAATTCCAACTACAACGCCGCCCCAAATGGGTCTTTGATGCGCACTCACCCGCTAGGCATCATCTGTCTCGCCTCTACACTCGAGGAGACGTTTCAGCTCGCGGCGGAATTCTCCCGCGTCACCCATGCTGATCCACGATGTATCGTCTCTTGCTGCCTATCCACGGCGTTGATCAGGGGGATGCTTCGCGGGGAGATCACCGGTGAACCGGATCTGGAGGGGATGATCACCCGCGCAGCAGCGTGGGTTGAAAAGTGGATGGAGGACGAGAACCAGCGACGGGGGCAAGATGGAACGACAGAGGAGACCGAGACTCCACACGTGTATTCCCGCTTCGACCACGAGGAATACGACAAGCATGTACGGGTGGAGAGCTTCGACGAGCTCGAGCTCGACGATAGCATGAAGATGGGATACGTGTATAAGACCCTAGGAGCGGGGATATTCACGTTGCGGTGTGCCATGCGGCGCGTGAATTATTTGCGGCTGTACGAGCAGCCGAATGCCCTCTTTGAGGAGCTGATCACAGCTCTGGTTCTGCAGGGGGGAGATGCGGATACGAATGCGACTGCGGCTGGGGCGCTGCTTGGTGCATTACTGGGGTACGGGCAGTTGCCCGCGAAATGGAAGGATGGACTGATGCATACTCAATGGCTGTGGCACAAGTGTAGTGGGCTGGCGTCTATGGTTGGGATCGCTGAGTTCATACCTCCGTACAAGGGGTCGTCTGATAGGGATGCCGACTTGGACGGCGGCAAACCCCCTCTTACCCGCCAGCAGCTGTATGATCGTGAACACCAGTTTATGATCGAATATATGACCAAGACTGGACAGGCTGCGGGAATGAAGAAGAGCGGTTCTGGGTGGGTGGATAAGTGGTTTCGCAAGTGAGGATGTAATACGTAGCTTCGCTACATCACTGCAGTGGTGGGGATTTCGATGCTAGGCAAGGTGTAGGTAGCATACAGAACTAACCATCCCATAGGACAGTGCGCAGAACTAAATCGTGGAAGCCAAGGTCAGGGAAAGTCGACGTTCTATACGACACCTTGAATGCTAACAAAGATCTCATTTGTTCATATAAACTGAGGAATAAAATACACTATACACCTCCTGGGTCATAGTTTAACGAAAGAAATGTCTTCCAGGGTCACACCACCTCCATGTGGAGTTTTTCGTCCCGTAACTGCCGTTCCCGCGCATTTAAGCAGAGAGAGTCGAGTTGGAGCTGCCGCTGCTGACGCTGCTCAATTGGTCCACCAGGAAGGAGGTAGCATCGTTGACATCACCGAGGTACAGGAAGTGGGAGATGGTGATGATCAGGGTGCCCTCACAGACCAGGTCACCCACGGCACAGTAGACCTTGATCTTGTCCTTGGGGAAGTCGGGGATCTGCTCGTTGTCCTGCTTGTAGCGGGTGTCGCCGAAGAGCACCACTCCGGCGATCTTGGCCTTTATGTCATCAGAAAGCGCCTTGACGGAGTTGTGCATGACGGCAGTTCCTTGACTGTATCCACCAGCCACAATCTTAGTATCTGGACATTTGGAGGCAGCCAGCTCAAAGAGCTCAACAGCCTCGTCAATGGCCCCCTGGTCGGTTCCTGCGGGGAGGAAGTTTTCAGCAAGGCCAGCCTTGTAATCTGGGGCCACACCCTGGCAGGCCACAGAGTCCAGCTGCTTTTTGAGGGCATTGCAGACGCCAGGTCCAGTGGAGATGCCCTATCGCAGTTAGACTTTTTATTTGATAGCACTTTCGCTGGTAGTAAACCCACCAGGTAGCCTGGCTCAGTCGAAGCACGGGCAAAGATAAAAGTGACGTCCTTGCAATCGCCCTGTCGCAGCTCGTCACCGTCGTTACCCACTGTGTTCGGAGTTAGAAGGTATCAAGAAAAACCAAAAAAAAAAAAAAGTCCAACGGGGCGGAGAGCATACACTGGCGTTCAACTGGGGAGGCAGTAGCAAGGGCAGCCAACAGAGGAAGGAGAGTCAATTGGAGCTTCATTTCGAGTGCGAAGAAAAAGAATGAAATTCGTAGAAGACTTGTCAAAGATTGTGCGACTGAACCTGCGTCTGTGCAATGGAATGAAAATCCGGGGATGAAGCGCGAGATCCTCAGCCAATTTATAGACCAGGAGCCTCCATCCTGACGGATGCTCGATGTTAGAGGGCTTCGGCAGTGCGCTGGGTGTGGCCCAATCGGTACTTCGATGCCTCTCGACGCTTCGTCCGCCTTTCCTGCCCCAAAGCTCCTCGGGATTGTGCGATCGACACTCTTCCCTAACCCAAATTTCCGAATGAACATCTGGAGAGTCAAACCCAACGTGCGACACGATCGACACCCTGAGCGACTTAGCATCCCTGGTGGTCGCGGGGCGCACTTAAGCTCGGCTTGGCCTGGGGTGGAGTGCAGCCACACACGAGATTGGCAAGGGCGATTGATTGGAACCTGGACGCAGAAATAGCTTGGCCAATACTCCTATCGTAACCGTGTTGGGGGTCCATGACGTTGATCCCAGTCGTTTCTCCTTGTCTGGGCCTCACCTAGCGGGTGTCCGAGCCGAGGTTGACGCAGGGGAGTGTTTTGAGCTTATGGGGGGGGGGGGGGGGGGGTCGGCCGATTATGGGCCTATCACGGTGGCATGTGTAAAACACTCCTCACGATGGAACAGCGACGATCCGGTAGTTTGGGATCAGCGTCTTTGTGCCAGTCGGTAGATAGATTCGTCCTGCGTCCTGACTCAGTCGGACTTCCCCCGGATTGTCTGAGGATATCTTTTGCAGAGAAGAGTTGAGAAGTGGCAATTGAGAATACACGTCGGGCATCAAGTTAACAATCCAGCTTGCGTTCTGAAGCATGGCAGGATCTTGAAAGCCCCGGTTTCCGAGGGAATACACACGCCATATCTCATAATCGACCGAGAGTGTCCAAGGAGTCAGGGGTCTGGATACCTGAGGCCCGTTATGTATCAGGATGTCAAACTTGTATATAGTCTCAAACCACCACTTCCTTCACTTCCTCCACCTCGCCCTTTTTCTTTCTCTGTATTGCCTTCGCCTTCCTTGGCCATTCCCTTTTTCTTCTTATCCTGCCCCCCCCCCTTCAGGCCACCATGTTCCGCGGCCGCTTTGCCCCTTCTGCAACGACCAGGGCTCTCACAACGGATAACGGCGGATGACCCCTCTGGAAAACGGACCGTATTGCTTCCGCCCGGGCGCTATTGACACTAGATTCCAGGCCCTGGCCACTGCTGAGACCATGGAGGCTAGCAGTGAGCCCAGTCTCCGCACCACTGATTCAGTGCATTGCTGCGTCAGCAACATTACATAAACACAACCACGTGGTGCATACTGTAGACTGCATCGTGTCGTGGCGCCTGGAGGGGCAGAACGCACTACTATGTAAGGCTTGCTCAGATTCCACGGATCGGCGACTATTGGTTCCATTGTGGCTGTTCTTTGCGGTCTATCATTGCCCCTTTTAACCTTCAACAATCTCGAGAGTCTGAATAATAAGTCCAGCGCCAGTGAAAATGAGAATCCAGCGCCAGCCCACTTGATTACTCATATTTCCGCCCGCAGAGCGAGACTTTTCATTCTTTTCTTCTCCTTTCCCCACCGCGATTTTATCGGTCATCCGCGTATAAATGGCTACCATTCCCCTCTAGCGCTCATTGCAAACCCTCAACATCCGTTTCGGAGGAGAGACATGGCCGACTCAACCCCCTCTCCTCAGCTGGACCGGCTGTCCACCGTCAACACGGTCGCGGAGCACACTCGTGAGGGGAAACGCCGCTTACCCGACTTCCTCAACCACTTCAATGGCCGCGATCTCAAGATTCTGTTTCGCTGCTGGGTGGGTGCGTGGGTGGCGTCTCTGCTGATGCTGATTCCGGCCTCGTTGAATGCCTTGGGAACGGCCACATTCTTCGCCTGGTACGCCCCCAATCCCTGCAATTCACAATTCACTGGATGAGGTTTATTGACCGATCTCTAGCATGGTCCAGCTGTTCAACCCACCCTCTGGAGTCGTCTTCATCTACCTTCTCGGAGGGCTCTCGCTGCTGCTCGGCATTTTCTTAGCCTGGGGATGGGGTGTCATTGTTATGAAAGCCGCTTTTGCTGCCCGACCAGCAGCAGACACCCAGGCGAAACTCCAGTCGCTCCAACAGATGGCCGTCGCGCAGGCCAACCAGACCGGCACCACTCCGGCTGCTGAGGCCCGGATACTCGTCTATAACGGCCACATGCTGGATACCCGGGTGACCATTGTGATCTACTGCCTGATTTGTCTTTTTATCTATGTCCTGGTATGAACCTACTCTGCCTGCCACATGCTCGTCTCGTTAATTAGTCCCTTCCAGGCACGTATCCGCGCGAGCAATGCCAAATTCACCCTCACCCAGGTGTTTGGCACGATTATTTCCGATATTTTTCTATGCTACGCGCCCGTCCTGCCCTCCTTCAACGGGACCCTCCCGCTTTCCCTGATCAAGCCCTCGTGCGTGGGGATTGGGCTGGGATTCGCCTGTTCAGTGCTTTTCTTCCCTCGTTCAACCTCTCATATCGTGTTGGACAGTATGGAGGATATGCTTACCCTGCTCAAAGTCCCGCTAGACCTGACCTCTCTCACTCTGAGCAAAGATGCCGAGCGATTGGACCTCAAACAGCTTCGCAAGACTCGGGCCAAGATCATCGGTGCTTACCAACAGATGGAGCCGGCGCTGGCTTTCCTCCCGTTGGATTTCTCGGTCGGTGCCTGGGGTGCCCGCGATGTGGGAAGTCTGAAGGATCCGATACGCAAGGTCATGGGGGCGCTTCTCTCGCTTCTGGAGTTTCAAATCAATCGCGTCTACGGCGAAATGCGCACGGAGCATATCCTAGAAAAGCACCAGGAAATTGAAAAGTCCGCCGAGGAACACACCGTTGGACGACATCAAATCTCCCGCTTGGCACAGATGCTCGACGGGCTCTCCCCCTCGGATTCCCACCCCGTACCGGACCAGGTGGCCGAGGATCTCATCGCAGCAAGCAAGGGGGCGATCTCTGTCTCTCTCGAGGGGTTAACGGTTGCAAGGGAGTGTATCCATATGGTCAATTGCCGTCGTTTCCGTCAACCGTCCCAAGCCGAGCGCGATGAATTGTATCAACGCAGCCAGGCAGCCCTGGAAGACCTGCGCAATGCCCGTGTGGCCTTCATCCGTGACGCGACCGAATCGTTATTGCGACAGTTCGCCCCCCTGATCGAAGATAGCGCGAATCTCGACCTAAAGTCGCAGAACGGGCGGGAGATCCGCGCGTTCATCCTCTGCATGGTGTTCGAGGAGCATTTGTCCAATGTGGTCACTCATACGGAAACTCTCCTGGATGGCATCTCCACCCTCTTCCAGCGGTCCTCCAGAACCCGCGTGTGGTTCCCTTCGGGCAGCAAGTACGCGGTATCCTGGGCCGCCGGCAAGGAAGGCGACGCACCAGCAATGGCGAAAACCACCGACCCCAACCCGGACGATACCGAAGATGCGACCAAGGCCGCGCAGGAGAAGCTCCGCAGCAGCCGGAAGTACCGTCTCCGACAGCGCAGCGGACTGGGTCGAGCCATCCTCGGCACCTACCACTGGCTCACCAACAACGACGGCTTGTACGCCCTGCGAATGGTCGTCGTTACCATTGCTCTCGGCGTCCCTGGTGTCATCCCGCGCAGTGCCGGGTTCTACTACCGCGAAAAGGGCCTTTGGGCACTGATTATGGCCCAGACGGGTTTGCTCGTGTACATGGCGGATTTTACATTTTCGGCCCTAGGTCGAATTGCCGCTACGGTCATTGGAGGTGTGCTCGGTCTGGTCGCGTGGTACATCGGGTCTGGAAATGGCCCTGGAAACCCATATGGCCTTGCAGCGGTCCTTGCGGTTGTGCTGGTGATTTTATTGTGGGCCCGGCTCTGGCTGCCGCCCAGTTTCCTGCAGCCTGTAATCATGGCGGGTGCGACTTTTCTCTTGACGATCGGATATAGCTATGATGACACGTAAGTCCACACTCCCCTCCCTTCGCCCCTTCCAACCACAGTCAATCACTAACCGGTCATGAATAGGCATATCCCCCAGTACGGTAGCCCGGGAGTCGGCTACAGCGTCTTCTGGAGGCGGCTTGTCCTCGTCCTGATCGGTGTCGCCGGCGCCCTCATTGTGCAGCTCTTCCCTTCTCCCCCATCTGCATCCAAGCACATCTCCAAAACCCTCGCAAACACCATCCGCGCGCTGTCGGACCACTACGCCCTCGTGCTCTCCTGCTGGGGCCAGTCGGCGGAGACCGGCCGGGTCCTGGCCGAGCCCATCACATTGAAACTCGCCGAAGCCCTGGTCATGCTCGACGGGCCGATCCAAGTCCTCCGCTTCGAATTCTCCAGCTCCCGATTCGACAGTGTCACTCTCGACCAGGTCAAGACCCTCTGCCACACCATCAACCGCGAGCTTGGAAGACTGCTGTATTTCTCTGCGACGCTCCCGGCCGACTTCCAGAATCGTCTCGCGCAGCAGATGGGTCTCCTCGACGATCGCAACATCGGTGAGATCATGGCCGTGTTGGGGGTGTGCGAGCAGGCCCTCAAGACGGGTGATGCTCCGCCGGAGATGTTGCCGACTCCGCTCGTTCGACGGGCGCTGGAGTATTGGCAGGTGAACCAGGTGCAGATCCTGCTGAGTGCGGATCTGGTCCGTGATGAGAACTATCGCCGGTTCTGTGTTGCGATCAGCTCGTATGCGAAGTTCCTCGGGGCCATTGATGATCTGGTTTTGGTCATTAAGGGGGTTTTGGGAGAGGCGCATTTGGTCTCGAAGGATTTGGCCAATTTTGTCTAGACATTCTTTTCTTTCTTTCTTTCTTTTTTTTATTATAGAAGGGTCCTTATTTCTGCCCTATACCTGTATATAATTTCTTCTTTTGTCCGTAGCTACAGTTGTTACAACCCCTAATATAATTTATTATTCATTCAAAGTACACTTTGACCCGGAGACTGAGCCGCATTCGTGAGCGCCCGGTGGTTATCCATCCATGATGGCGATTGTAATGACTGAAGTAGAAACTAGAATTATGTGAATACCAACCTTTTTTTTTGTCGTATTTCTATTTTCTTTCATCTTATTTTCCTCGCAATACAATATTCTTTTTGTTAGTGAATTCCCATACCCATCAAAGCGCCGGCGTGGTATCTTTGCTGGTGAATCATCAACCCTATCACCAAAAGCATACCTACGGGCAAGGTACAGTGAATGAGCAGTGTTTCCAACAATTCTTCACTACAGATCATGTCTTATATAAGCCCAAAACCCTATCGTCAGACCTTCATCTCGACGATCATCACAACATTCTCCGAGGCTACTCTGCGGGCCATCCGTCCTCGGTGGAAGGTAGCACCTGAGGCGACGTAGCTGCCAACACAGTGTTCGAGTAATCCTTCCTCAAGGGAAGTGTGGCTGAATTCCTCGATCGGGGGAGTTGGGAAGTGATACACCTTTTATTCTTGACCGTTTGTGTCTACCTTGGTGTAACTTGCAGAACGTCGACATGACGGTTACATTAGTGGGTTTATCGAGCATTCTCACGGTCAACACAGTTTTCCGTCTGGCCTCTCCCGGAAGAACAATCAGCTTCACCTTCACAGATCTCCGTTCAGGCTCACATCCTGTGCTTCACTTCATCATAATAAGGGGAGAATTAGCGTCCGCCACTGCCAGTCTGGTGGATCACTTCCCGAATCCTTGGGTGATTCTCGCGTGGATTGCCATTCTCGTGGCCCTGTTTTTGATTTCAATCCTTATAAGATCCCGGATAAAACAAAGGTATGTCTTCAATCCAATGATGTATACTATTCCTCTAAACCAGCTAATACTTCTTAATATTCAATTTATATAGATATACGATACCCTCTGTTACATCGAGCAGTATTTACAATGCGGGCTTTCGAGAACCTACCTCCAATTTACATCCCAAATGGGGACCAGCCCTATGTATAGGGCTAGGTGTCGAGCCGGGTTCCAGCCACAGAGACACCACACAGTTGCGATTCCGAGCACAGCTGCTCAATGACTATGATGAACAACGCAACGCAGGGTGGGGCTTGTGACCGCATCCCACATTCCCCCCCAAAAACACGGACAGGACGTAATGGACGCTATATTCGGGAAAACCAGGCCAGTTGGAATCGACATGGATCACCTCTATATGTCCGACTATTCTACATCAGTAGTCATGATGGACCCTGTGTCGCTGCGTGATATTTTTGGGCGGGCCAGGCGCTTCTGTATTGTTTTATTTTACCTCCTTTTCGCGTCACTGGGCTTCTGTACCTATTTTACGCGTATTTCCGAGCCTTTTAAGTAAGATTGGGTCTAATCAGACCACCTTTTCCATACATCTCCATGTGCTTCATGTTTAACTAGAGGGAAGATGTAAGCTATATATTTCTCCCACCAGAGTCACTGAACAGGGGCCATGGATTGGTGCGGTTGGGATCCGCGGATATTTAGCAGTCTACGAGCAGTCTCTAATAGCCAGGCATGGTAGGCCGCAATTTCATTCCAGACCTTCCTTAGGTGCAGAACTTGGAACCTGACTATATCTTCAGGGCATGCATGACACCCTGAGGCAGTGTATATCTTATTTCGGGCGACGCGCGTGGACGCGGAGGTTCGTGTTGCGGGGAAGGGATGTCACGTGGTCAGTCAATTGGGCCGCATTTCAGGCCTCAGGTGTCAATGAGTGCCTAACCTGACCAATAAATAAACGGAGGTTGAAACTTCATGGTTGCTAGGTAAGGTGTACCTACCGAGGTAGTACCCTGGCTTTGATTTGTGCTTTCACTGTCTAGCGTTGCTCTGGTCAGAGATGGATGCCCTTAGGGTCGAGCTCCACGCAGTCTTTCCCGAACTAAGCGATGCCCTAAAGGCGTACCTGGATTCAATCGGTCTGGCAGCCGACACCACCGAGTACTTTAGTCGGGTAAGCATTGCCTGACTAGCGTAAATAACTAAACTGATATCCAAATTCTCACTCGTCTAGTGCTTCTCGGAAAACGTACGTGGCGGCAAGCTCCACCGGCCACTCGCCCTCCTCTATGTCGGGAAAAAGCTCTGCCCCACCGCTGTCAGCGATGCGGACGCAAAACACCTGTGTGTCCTGGGCTGGCTGGTGGAAATGCTCCAGGCTTACGCCCTCATGGTGGACGACGTCATGGATGGGTCGACGACGCGCCGCGGGGAGCTTTGCTGGTACCGGCGCCCGGAGTCCGGTCTGATGGCCGTCAACGACGCATGTCTGCTCAAGTCGTTCATTTTCTACCTCTTGAAGAAATACTTCCGGACGCTTCCGGTCTACGGCACCCTCGTCGATATGTTTCTGCAGACAGGGCTTCAGACGGAGATTGGCCAGCTGTGCGACACCTCTGCCGCGAAGGAGACGGATATCACCAAGTTCACGGCGGAGCGGTACTTTTTCACGGTCAAGTATAAGTCGTCGTATTACAGCATTTACCTGCCGATTGCGCTGGCGTTGGAGTATTGGGGGATGGCGACGGAGGGGAACTTGCAGCAGGCGCTGGATTTCGCGGTGGCGATGGGCGATTACTTCCAGGTGCAGGACGACTACATTGATGTTTACGGGGATCCGGCCGTCACTGGGAAGATTGGCACGGATATCCAGGATAACAAGTGTTCGTGGCTTATCGTTCAGGCGCTGGGTCGGGTGAGCGAGGAGCAGCGCGGGGCGCTGCAGGCGGCGTATGGGAGGAAGGAGCCGCACTATGTAGACAAGGTCAAGGCCATCTTCGGCGAGTTGAAGCTGGAGGAGGCGTATGCGGAGTATGAGACGGTGCAACGGGCTAAAATCGAGGAGATGATTTCGCAAGGGGACGAGAGAGAGGGGTTGAGGCATGAGGTCTTGTTGAGTTTGTTCCAGGGCTTTGGGAGGGGCCGGTAACTGGCCACGGCTCAAAGGGGGGTCACCTCGGGAAGCTATACAAAATCCTCCGCTTCAGGTTGAATATGGCGTGAGCGTCATGTAGACTGGTTGAGGGAGTGGTTGATAATGTGACGTCGGAGGCGGGGATTCCCAAGGCCATGAACGGCCGTGTTTGCTGGGCTTTAAGCCGAATATTTGTAATTCATAGAAATCCGCAGCTCGTTAAAGCGAGATCTTGGCGTGAGGCCGATTATTCCTCACTCCGCGCCCTCGGTTTCCCCTGCGGACCGATCACTAATCACCAACCCCGATTTACAGGCCTGTTTACGCCGCCATGATTGGTCGCTGGGCGTTTAAGCTCGGGATGATAAATCGTAAATCGAGTGGCGCCATCTATGGCGAGTCTTGATGGACAGCAAGAATGAATTGTTTGGGTATATAGTGTGGTGTAGGGACGGGTGAGGCTGGAAGATAGACACCAGATTTGCGTTGAAGACATCCACGAAAGTCTGCCCTTTCACGACATTCCATGATTGTACCGACAAAATGACCTCAACCGGAAGCCCCGCAGATCTGGACAGCGATATCGAGAAACGGCCCGAACTCCCAGACCCGGAGCCCCTGTCGTGGGACGATCCGAATGAGAAAAGAAACCCGGCCAATTGGCACGTCGCTCTGAAGCTCTTCCATACTGTCATTCCATGCGCGCTAGCCTTTTGGATGTAAGATTCCCCTTCTTCCATCGCGTGTGGATAAATCTCACACCTTGTTACAGTACATTTGGCACATCAGTCATGGTCCCTGCCACCCAGCTAATCGCCACAGAGTACAACATCACCCGCACGCAATCCACCCTTTGTCTAACTCTGTACACCCTCGGAATCGCCATCGGACCCGTCTTCATCGCCCCCTTGTCAGAAATCCTCGGCAGAAGATGGGTCTACGTGATCACCTCCTCGTGTCTCTTCGCCTTCACGGGCGGGGCAGCAGGCGCACAAAGCTTCGCTACTCTGCTCGTATGCCGATTCCTAGCTGGCTTTCTCGGCTCGGCAGGTGTAGCCACGGGGGCCGGCACGATCGGCGATATCTGGGCCTTGGGAGGCACCGGAGGGGTCGTCTCTTTGTTCTTTATTCTGGGGCCGTTTCTCGGTCCGAGTCTTGGGCCGCTCGCCGGCGCGTATATCCTGCACGGCCACAACGACGACTGGCGGTGGACGCAGTATCTTCTGCTGATTGTCGGGGCGCCGGTCCTGCTGGGGACGCTCTTGATGCGGGAAACCGCCAAAGCGCGGATCTTGCGGGATGTCGCCAGGGCTGCCGAGACGGCGGGTGGGCAGCGGACGCCCTTGAGCGTGACTATGCGCTTTGCGGTTGTGAGGCCAATCAGGATGCTCTGCACGGAGGCGATTGTGCTGTCGTTGACCGTCTATACGGCGTTTGCGTATGCTGTGACCTTTAGCTATTTTGGCAGTGCGTCGTATGTGCTGCAGCTGCAGTACGGGTTCAACCAGCGCCAGGCGGGTCTGGGATTTATCAGTGTCATCATTGGATACGTACTGGCTATCCTTACGTTTCTTGTCTTGGACAGGACCGTTTATCGGAAGGCTGCACGGGCTGGAGGCGGGCAGGCGGCGCCTGAATATCGGTTGTATGCGGGCATGGTGGGCAGTGTTCTTCTTCCGGTTGGGTTGTTCTGGTAGGTCATTTCTTGGGAGCGGAGCACTTCAAGGGTAGAGATACTGATGTGGAAGTAGGAATGCGTGGGAGGCTCACCGTGGCGGCCACTGGGCTGCAATCGTCGCTGCTGGAATTCCATTTGGATGGGGAGCATTTTCCTTGTTTGTGAGTATATGTGATGCCTACAAGACTTTTTTACGCTACCCGCGACTGACCGATTCCTAGTTGTCGACGATCATATACATGGCACAAGTCTATCGCGCTGAAGCCGTAGCCTCAGGTAAGAGCAGGCCATCTAACCCCACAACGAAATACATATCACTGAGGACTAACCGTTACAGCACTGGCTGCCAACGGGACATTGCGGTATACACTCGGCGCCGTCTTTCCCTTATTCACCATTCAGATGTATCAAAGCCTGGGGGCCCACTGGGCCGGTAGCGTCTTCGCCTTCCTTTCGCTTCTTCTTCTCCCTATTCCTTGGCTGCTGTTCAAATACGGAGCCCGATTGAGGGCAAGCAGCAATTTTGCCAAGGCGAAGAATTAATCGTGGTATGCGTAAGCTCAAGGGGCTGATTTTGAGTATTTTCTTATTGCAATAGACCGGCATTTCGTTACGTATTATAGATATTGTCTTTTAGAGCAGGGATATGCGATTGGAATGAAATCATATTTCCTCAACAAATTCTTCCAGGTCTTCCTTTTCCGACTGTTAATTCACCGTCCGGTCCCTTGAACCACCACCCCCCCAAACGTCGGAGGTTTGAAATCCGTAGCATTCACTGTCTCAGTCAGCGCAACAATCCCTCCTCAAACGAAATCAGATATTGCACCCTACCGATAGAAATCATAATGAACCCAAATTCATCCGCCTCCTCTAGCCACTTCTCCGCTCTCGTCTCCATAATCACCCCCGGCCGGACCTTATCAAACTCACCTTGGAGATATCCACGCCCACCCCACCGCGCCAGCCAGTGGATGTACCGTCCATTCCACTCCTCCTCCGTCTCCGCCTGCCAGAGCACTTTCGCCGCAGGGGCAGGCATGAAGCCGAGCTCCTGGCAGTTGAAGGACGGGATCTCGTGGAAGACGGAGTAGGCCCAGTGGAGGAGATACAGTGAGAGCACGGCGCGCCGCTTGGAGGTCACATGGACCCAGGCAGGCCAGGCAGGTTTCATTTGTTCGCGCTCCTCTTGGAGAAAGAGACCGGTGCTAACGACGTGGTAGACGAGTTGCTGGATGCGGTGGAAGAAGTTGGTGTATGGCATGGTGGGTTGGGGGTTGCTGCTGGGATGGAGGAAGAGGAGGACGATTGAGTAGATGGTTACTGCTTGGAGGATGGCGAGGAGGGTTGGCTCGTCTTGGTGTGTAAACTGTGCGATGTTGTTTAGTGGGGTTGGTCTGCTGGGGGTATGGGGATAAGACGGCACGGCACACCTTGTCTAGGAGTGAGTCGAGCTCGGTGAGGATATTTGTGCGAACCATTTCTTCAGCTCCAGTGCAGTGCCCGTGCCACATCTTGACTAGTGTGAAGCAGTGTGCTAAGGGCTTAGGGAGGGGTTTCCCGTCAGCGAATTGTGTGGGGTGGAATAAAGGGGGTGTTTGGAAGTTGTCAGCGAGCATCCTGGGCCAGGTTCGCATGACTCGGAAGATCAATTCCATGCTGTGCTTTGCGAGCGCAGTCGAGGGAGATTCCAACTTTGGTTCTGGTCGCGCTAACAATGGAGATCTCGCTGCCAGTAGCTCGCTGGAAGCGACCCAATTGTCTGCGAGAATTTCGGCCCCGTCCGAGGGCGCTGTATGACATGGGGAGTATGCAGGCGTGGCGCCGGTGTGAAGGAGGTCCCACGAGTCAAAGCCGGTAAACAGGGTTTCCAGTAAGCCTGGATCGGTCGACTGTCTCTCCACTGGAAACTCCGGCAAAGCAGGCGGAATAGAGGCTGTGGCAACATCTAGAGCCGTACTGAGCTGGTTATTGTCGTCTGTTTGCGCCTCGGACTCCGGTGTCGGATACCGGCAGGACACCCGACGCATCAAACATCGTGAGCAACTTGGTCGCTGGAGATTACATCGTGTCTTGCATGAAACGCACTGGCGACATGCTTTTCGTCGGAGGTTCTGCTGTTGTGGCTGACTGCACTTCCTCCGGAGGTGGCGAACAAGCGATGATCCTGGACGTGTTAGGGCAGGTTACGCATGAACGTAGGTAGAGGATGCATACGATGGCCGAATCGCGCTGCGCATGAAGGGCATTCCACTTTCTCTTCTGGCCTTTCCATATTGCTGAGAGTTGGATAGTCGTCGGGAGGAGGAAGTGAGTGGACGGAAGCGGAGTTGCTGGTGATGACAAACCCGGAACTCCGAGTTGGGCTCAAGATAAAAGGAACAGACCATGTTAACGAGCAAGGAACAGCCAAACAACCCTCGTCTTACCCACTCATCTAAAATGACCATCAATCATGTCTTTCTCTGGGCCTCTGCGGCAAAGTGGAACAGCCTCCGATCCTTCTATCGCGCGATTCTCCAGCCATTGGGCTACCGGGAGATGATATGCGCCCACCAGGACACGCTGATAGGCTACGGCAGCGACTACCCTTATTTCTGGCTACAGAGGCTGCCCGAACACGAGTCGCAACGGCCCACCCATATCGCTTTTGATGCGCCAGGTAAGTCGCCCCGGACGGTTTTCTCTCGGGTTGCTAACATGCAGGTACCAGGCCATGACGCGGTGGACGACTTCTATCGCATTGCACTGTAGGCTTTACGATGAGGTAAAAACGAGCCTGAACACCACGACGCTAACTAGTTTGCCATACACTAGGATTCAGGAAGGACGCTCGAATGGAGGCCCCGGGGTCAGAGAGGAGATGAGTCGCCAGCCTTACTACTCGGCGTTTGTCTATGATTTGGACGGGAACAATATCGAGGCGGTTTGTGTACCTAAATAGGTAGATTTCAGGGTGAAATGCGAATTGGGAAAAAAAATGTTCAGATGTAAATTATGCTGAAGATTATGTTCTCTTGAGCTAAGCCTGGCACCGGTTCTTCAACTCTAGATACTGTGCGATCATCTGTCTCGCTGTCTCTTCAAAAGAAGCAAATTTCCATCCAAATACTTGCTCTGTACGACTTGCATCCAACCGCCATTTAACCGTGTCTAAAGACCCTCCCAGTGGCAACACGCCGCTTGCTACTTCGGCGGGAAAGTCCTTCCTGGTGATAGCATGTACATCACGATCCCATACGACTCCCTCTGGGGTATCGGAACAGAGAATATACTCTGAATTACCGGGGATACGATGACCGTCCACTGCATCGACATGTGCGCGCGCAACGTCGTTGACGTGCACGGGCACGCCCACATAGGGAAATGCCGAGTTTAAAGATGAAGTCAATGCGGGTGCTAAGACGGCGGCCCGCGTGCCCTCAAGGAGATTCTCCACCGTGGCACTGGGATTGGCGAGAAGGCGGTCATCCGGGCCTACGACGACTGATGGAAGAAGATTGATGAAGTCAAAGTGTGGACTGTTTTTGAGAACGAATTCCTTGGTTGTAACGCGGGCGAGGGCCTTTGAGGCCCAGTAAGCCTCCATGGCGCTGGATGGCGGGGTGTTGATGTCCGTGTTGATATCGTCGGCTGTGTTGGTGTAAGCATAGTACAGTTAAAGGTGATGAGGATAAGGCTCACTGGTATAGAGCCGTTCAGAGTCTGGCTTCAGGTTCCACTGGAAGGGAATCAAGGTCACACCTGAACTGGTTAGCCTCATTCAGTTTCCTGTAGGACAATCTAGCACATACAAGATGAGGTCAACACCACTCGGCGCACGGTAGATACTCGAGAAGCCGCTTCCAGGACTGTGGTGACCATGCGGATGGCCGGTTGGATAATGTTCGCGTGATGGTCATCGGTCTGTCAGGGGGTAGCGACAATAATAAAAAGTTGAAGCGCGGATTAAGCCTACCTCCACTGCCAAAGGGGACGCAAGATGGATGACTGCTGTGATTCCGTCGAGGGATTGGAAGACCGCCTCTCCGTGCAGTAGATCTGGGATGACCACGAACTGTAGAACCCCATTTCTGGCAGCACCTGCTATCAGTGCGCTATTATTCTGGAGTTTGGAAATGTTAGCTTCGTCTCGAACGACAGCCCGGACTGGATAGCCCCTTGACAGAGCAGTCGTGAGGGTTTTGAACCCAATATAGCCGGTTACTCCCGTGATCTAGAGATGTTAACCTGAGACGACGCCGATGGCTGGGTCTTTGTTTAACCCACCAGGAGCTTCTCTTTGGCGATATCATGCATTTTCTAAGGTTAGGATACCTGCTTCGATTTGGTACACTCGATTATATTTGCGGCGCGGCTTTTATTTCCTCGTGGTTGTGGGCTCCTCGCCGGAGCCCGGAGTTCCGGGCTTGAGGGCGACCTGCCACGGAAATTGGCACTGGTAGAGTAGGAAATAAACAGGTTGACGCAGAACTCTTGTTCTCCTAGGACGATATGTATTTTCTCACTTCATAGCAACAGTAGCGGATCTGAAAAATTCAACACTATTTACAATGTAGAAACGAACTATGTACAGCTTTCAAGCAAAGATGACCTCACAAAAAGCTCTCTCTTAGACAACACTCTTCAGTCCCCTCACGGTAAAGCCTTCGACGAAAGAGATCCATCTTAGAAACCACCGGCATCACAAATCTTCTTGGCCTCAGGGACACGCTGGGAGTATCGGTCCGGGTAAGCGGAGACCTGAACCTTCTGGCACAGTTTACCCACGTCCATGGTCTTCCAGCCACTGATCCTCTTCATCTGGGCAAAGAACTGCGCCGCAGAGCGGGCAGGGTCCATACTAGCAGCGATATTGGGGTAGTAGCGCGCCCGTTGCTGGAAGATGCCCACGCTATCGTAATCCGAGCCCATGAGGTCGTAAGGATACTTGAGCGATTCGGGGACTTTGCTGTTGGCGTAGACGCGGATGTTGGACTATTCAAGCTTATTAGATGTGCTTTTTTTTTTTTTTTAAATGTTATGGGTTGGATGGCTCACCTCGACAAGAGCAGTGGCAATCGCAGCTAGACAGCCCTGACGACCTAAGCCTTCCTTCTCGGCCTCTTCCATTATGTCCCAAGCGTGCGCGGACTGGGTGGAATCGAGACCGGGCAGTTTGGGGTCGCTGCCGCCGTCACTACCACCGTCGCACTTGTCAGTGACGTAGCCGTTGGTACCGGTTTTGATGTAGTAGTCGGACACGTAGCAGCCGTCGCTGGTCTTGTCCCAGAGGGTGTTGCCGTAGACTGCAGGGCCTGAGGTCTGGCAGGTGATCTTGACGTCGGTGCCTTTGGCATAGGTCTTGACGACACCGTAGCTGGTCGAGGGTCCGGAGCGGCAGTTGAGCCCGTCGGCCTTGACGGGGTAGGCACCGACAAGGGCACTGCCCACGAAGGGGAGGGCAAGAATTGAAAGGTGCATGGTGATAGATAAGGAAATATGGAATGCTGTGGGAGCTATTTTTCAAGGGAAGATGGAATGTTGAGTGATCAGTGATGATTTCGATATGGAATTTAGAGGCAACAGGCGGTTTAAATGGACGAGCAGACCGTGCCTTTTTCATGACCTGAAAGAGATATCGTCAGATTTAGCGACCAGAGCTCTCTGGCCCCTCTTGATATTTGCGCGACAGTGGCCTCATTGTTCTCGTATCCAAATGTGGTTGACACCAGATACGAGGCCACATTTTTCCGATTCGGGGATACAGTCGCGATGAAGCTGCGAGTGAAACCCGGAACACAACAATCACGGGCCTCTCCAGGTTCCTCCGAGAGGGCCCATCATTTTCCGTCTCGTATCATGCTCAGAAATAGTGTCGTGTTCGGCGGAGCTAAGCCGAGAGGTGGTATCGGGAGGGCTGGCCTTCGTGTTCCTGGCCACTAGCCCTGCTCGCTAAAGCATGCAGATCCTAAATTTAGAGATAGTCCCCTTTTAGCGCGAATCAGCTGTCGGCATGCAGAGGAAGTGAGGGGAATAAGAGGTTTGTAGGTTGAAGCTTGTCTTCCGACAAGGGGTATGTAGCGTTGAATTGGGCATTGCTCACCTCACGGAGAAGAAAGAAATGTTGATCAAAGGCAATGCAATTTTGACATGAATTTACTTCTACACGGAATGTCTCCAAGAATTTTCTAGCAAGCTCGCTACATGATGAGAGGAGTAGAGGTCCTGAAAAGGGCGCGGTACCGACCGATTCATGATGCCTAGCCCGCCGTATTCGGCCTATATTTAGACATCACAATCTCCTTGTGGCCCATTCTTCAATCGTACATTTACAACCTAAGAAAGGAGGCGTATCAGCCACCTTTCTTGGTTTAACCACGTGTGTCAACTTGAAGTCGGAGGTATACCGAGCACCCTGAGTACCCAACCACGTTTCAATATTCGCAGGTACTTCAGCCCTCGATTGTGAGATGAAATTATAGGCTATAGCGCCGTAGAGGTCTACTCCAAATCTCAGGGGATTCTTTGTTCGGATTTTGTCTGGGATTCAAAACCTGGCACCACTCCAGATTGAAACATCAAAGACGTCCTATCTTTAACAAAGCGCATCGACAATTGGGGTGAGATTTTATCTTCCTAAAGCAATATCTGGGTAGCTTCTATTCCAAACTTCTATCGGGCATCTTAGGGAAGCGCAAACTAGTCGATGCAATGAACGTGTAAAACATTAAAAAGAATTTGTAGAATTGTAATGGTTACGAGGAAGATTCTATATAGTCTATTAGGCGGCTCAAACACATCTCAAAAGCAATAAGGGCTCCAGGAATCAGAATGAGTCAACCAGCACACGGGATAATAAGCACGAGAAACGGGGTGAAGCAGGAGTCTAGGAAACGCAACGCGATAAAAGGGGACGGACGGGATAGTCTACTCCGCTGCTGGTGGTGGGAAGTAGGTCCTAGATTTTCAGTTAGCAATCGCTTGTGAGATACGAATATCATTAGTTAACAATAGTTGAGAGCACTTACGGGATCAGATCGAGGTATAACTTCGTCTTGGACGCTTCAATGGTGGAGAAAATGATCCGATCGAAATTCTCAGCGTGGCCAGGCTCCTCCAAAAAGCTGCGAACCTCGGACAGAGCTTCGTGTGCTGCTTTTTTCACGGGATAGCCGTATATCCCAGTCGAGATGGAAGGGAAGGCAACGCTGCGCACTCCGTTGATCACAGCAAGCTCCAGGGTTCGCCGGTAGCACGAGCGAAGAAGCGCCTCGCATTCATCTCCATGAACCTTTGGCTGTGGCCCAACGGTGTGAATGATCGTCTTGGCAGGTAGTTGATAGGCATCGGTGATTCGGGCTTCACCAGTGGGACAGGGGCCAACCTTTTTGCATTCTACGAGGAGCTCCTTGCCGGCAGCTCTGTGAATTGCGCCGTCAATCCCAGCGCCACCAGTCAGGGGTTCCTTGGCGGCGTTCACAATGGCGTCGATATTCAGCTTGGTGATGTCGAATGTGCCAACCGTGATTATGTCGTTCAGTTGTTGGGAGGGGGCGTTCCTGGGGTTTTCCATCTCGGACAGCCTGCCCTGGGTGTAGAGGTCGGCGATGGTGGGCATTTCTGTAATGGGGATCGTTTTGTGAACGATTGGGATCCTGTACTAGGTTTAGTAGAGAGAAATATGTTGGCTATGGGCGCTAAGGGGCACTTACCTTTTCAGCATATTGAGTTTCTCTGCCATCTCTTTGTCGGTCGGTGGTTTGGCTGCCACTGGTTTGGCTGCTGGTCCATCGACTGATGGTCCACCTGCTGGTGCTTCGTCTGGCTTGTCTGCTGCGGCCGGGTTGTCCCCTGGCCCGTCATCATCATCATCATCATCATCATCGTCGTTGTCGTCGTTGCCGCCACCACCACCTGCACCAGGAGCAGGAGGCGCCGACTTCAGCTTTGCACGCGTCTGGAGGAGAGAACCAGATCCCTGGAAGATCTCCTTTGTATCCTCAAACCTCATTCGGATTTGGATCTTCACCCGACGGCCATCCTTCACGGCCACCAGGTCGAAGGCAGGAACACCGGGTGCTTCTTGACCTTCATTTTCGTCTCGCTTGCGCTTCTTGGTGTTTTTCTCGGGTTCCTTCGGTACCTCCTCGGCTGCTTGTTCACCGTCAGCCACGCGTGTATATACGAGGTTGTACACATCCTCCTTGCGCGAGGTGTCCTTCACAACGGCGTCAAAGTCCTCGTACCGGTTGCAGATATCGTCGCTGATGTGCATCCACCCAAGGTCTTGCTGTACTAGAGCTGCGGTGAAGTGGCCGGTATTAATCTTAGCTCCTAGGTGAAAGACCGCTCCACATAAGGCATACTTGGCCCCGATGCCCTCCACGCAAAGGCTGGGAGGAAACGTCAAGCTGTCATCCACGGTAAGGGGGTACCTATTCTTCTTAAAACCTCCTGGGAACCGGTAGACTTGCACAACGAGCACTTCTGGAAGCTGGGAAATCTTGGTGTTCTGTTTGTGTTCCGTATTCTTCTTGCATGTCTTGCACTCTCGCTCCACGTTCTCTTCGGTCACGATCCGGACGAGGGCATCGTCCACGGTCAATCGTTCACCCTTCTTCGGCCCGCCCTTGACCTCGGGCAGGGGCGCTCCCCGGAGAGATTGGAAATAGCTCTTCTGCGTTTCTTTGAGGCAAGTCTGGCACACGCGCGTGTCGAGCATTTGCGCGTGGAAAAGACCACTGGGGTCTGGGATTGTGTCATCCGCGTCCGGGTTGATTTGCTCTCCGTTGAGTGTGAAATTCATGTACCGGAGGATTTGCTCGAGAAGTTGCAGCACATCCCCTTCCTCGTTCTCTGTGTGTTCTGGGTATGCCTCCTTGATTTCCCCCCAGACATTATTGAGGGAGGCTATCCATTCTTTCTTTGCGGGGTCGCCATACCAGTAGTCGTTGAGGAGCTGATAGAAAAAACAGCAAATACATAAAATGCCACAATCGTGCTTCTCGAGGGCCTGGTGAGCCCATTTGATGACTGGAGGCAGATGCAGGAGCATCTCAAGTGCCACATTCCGGTAGCAGGTGTTTTCACCCTCGGCCCTTGGGAATCCTATGCTGGCCTCGTTTGCCTCGCGCCCCATATGGGACTGTGAAGGGATTAGCTTGGGTGCAGGAGTTGATGAGATGGAACGAAAAAGCTTACCTCTTGGATCAGAGTAGAAAGGTCCATGAGGCCTGCTGGGTTTGTTGAATGCGTTTGCAGCAAGTGATGAGAGCACTTGATTTAGTGTCGGCTTTTTAGATTTATGAGAAGTGTGGAAAATGTGGTCACAGAACCTCCAGCACGATGGGTGTTGGCGACGGTCTAATAAAGCCCTGCCGCTCTTCTTGTTTGAAGGTGAAGAGCAGTCGAGGGTACTGATGCGTTGTTTATGTCCTGTCTTTGTCTTTCTTTGGGATGATTGACCAGCACGATAAAGACTTGTTGTTGCGGGTTTCATCCTCCCTGAGTGCTTCTTTATTTTTTTTTATTCTTCACTTCCTGACAACCCAGACTGTATCTTTGTCACTGTCCTGTCTATCGTTATTTCCTTGTTCTCTTGTCTGTCTTTATAATCAGCTATCTCAATCAATCCAAGACGAAGAGGATAGCCTCGTCCGTCTCTTTAGCCAACAAAGGCCACCCCCAACCGGGGAAAAACAAAGCCAACCCATATCAATGGTGAACAAAGCTGGGCTTTGTGATGAACAAGGACGGACTCACCCCATTAACACTCAAAGCATCATGAAAACCGTCACTCAGTCGATGCACCACATTCTCTATCCTCCTTATAGCGAACCCTGGCTCAGTCTCATCCTGTCCTTGAATTCCTTAATCGAGTCTACCATAAGGAGTCGAGTCAAAGAAATCCAGAGCCTCTTTATTCAGTTTGTTCTGAACCCTTTGGCCCTTGATTGATCCTCACTACACCCGACTCGACGGAGCTAACCCTCAAAGACATGGATATCAGATATAACTTTGTCCTGGGGATCTCGAGTCGACACGCCGAATCCGCCGATTCTCTGTGCACTTGATACTTTTCCATATCCTACACCACCTCTTTTTTTTCTTCCACCATCTCACGATCAAAATGAAACGAGTCCCGAAAAAGGCAAATTATCCCGACATCTGGAAATGCTTTACCAATCCGCCCACTGAACAGGAAGAGCAAGCGACGAAGGTCTACCTCATCGAGCTCATCGAAGACAATGACTTCGCAAAGGGCGAGTTGCGCACGCTACAAGAAAAAGCCCGAATGAACAAGGTACTGAATGAAAACCTCGACAACTTCCCTCAATTCGTCCAAGACCACGCGGCAGAGACCAACCAGCCAAAGCAAACAGAAAGCTCGCATGAGCTGGTCATTTATGCTCTCTATCGTGTCGTATTGAAACTCAAAGGTGGCCTCAAGAAAGGAAAGAAGGGAAAGAAAGGGGGAAAAGCAAAGAAAGCAGCGAAAGACGAAGAAGATATCGAAAAAGTGAGAGGAGTGGAAGGAGAAGAAGGAGGTGAAGGAGGTCAAGCAGGAGAAGGAGGAGAAGGAGGAGAAGGAGGAGAAGAGGCTACCCCCGAGCCCACAGGATTGGATAACTGTGCCATCGCTATCCAAAACATGGTCGATCCCAAGCTCTCAGTCATCGTTCGACTCTCCGACCTCAGGCCCGACATCGAAGGCCCGGCCCCGGAAAAGCTTGAGATTTCCGATGAGATATGTTGGGCAGCATTTCTTGCCCTGATAACGGGTCGGTGTGGATACAACGAGAAGGACTACCACATCATGTATCCCTGCCCCGAGACCTTGAGCGCGGACCATTTCAGCATCCGGATCACAACTGCGATGCATTTGAGTATGGCCATTCAGTTGATGCATCCCAAAATCGCCTTCCAGTTACGCCGGACCTCTGGTATGTCTTTACCCTCGTTTTATCCTATTGCAGAGGCTAACAGTTCAGTAGCGGCCAAGCGCGCCGCGGAGGATGATGGTCCTGCCAAAGAGCCAAAGAAAGCCAAATATGATCCACTGGATGACTTTTCCAACTTCCCAGAGTTTTCCGATACTGAAGAGGAGGGGGGGGAAGAACAAGGAGAAAGAGAAGAAGGTACGTAAACCCTGGACTGTCACTATACAAAGTTACTAATTCATCTAATAAAAGAAGTACAAGGCGGCGAAGGCGGAGTCTTTGAGTGGGCCCCGGAGCAATCACCCACTATATCAAGCTCCTCGGACGACGCAACAACACAGTCAAGCTTTAATTAAAAGACTCTGGGCGTGGGTAGAGCGAATTGTGCCTCAGAATCCTCCGCCTTGCCCTACGGTATGGGATCGAACATACAGACACGTTTGTGAACCTCGAGCAACACAGTCCCCATTTTCCCGCACCCCAATTACCTGAGTATCCTTTTGAGGCGGCTCTTTATTCCTTGAATTACCGTACGAAGCATGGTGGCGGTATATATAATGTCTTTTTTTCATGGTTGTTTAGAATCTGGGTCAATTACGTCATGAGCCATGTCTCCCCTGTCAGCCACTTAGTCGTTCTATTTGAACATATTTAGTCCTGTAGATCCTTAGAAGATGAATTTCCCTTTAAACCCCCGTGTGTATGTGTACAGTATTTCGCCGTGTCAAGTACCTCGCTATTCAAGGATAAGCCCAACGCGAGACATGTTGAAAAGTCGCAGTCACCACAGCGACAGTCACGATGCCACTGCCTCCCAGTCACAGAAGGAAACAGTGGTAGCAAAGGCTGAGAACAGTCAGGATAATGCAGTACCCTGCCCCGCGGAAGACACTCTATCCGGGGACGATGTCTGGATGCTTATTCGCCGGTTCAACAAGGTAGGATCATCCCATCGCATCACACAAATACCAGCACTGGTACTGAAAGCCTGAACAGGAGATATATCACGTCAAGTCTAAAAGGCGCGCACTGCCCCATGAGCTCGATCTCACTCGCGCAGAGGAGGAATCCTTCTCCCCCGAAAAGCTCCGCACCACGATCGAATGGTTCTACATGTCTGTCGTGATCGGACTATTCAATATTAGCTATCACATTGCCAATATAAGATCGTGGAAGCAGCCTCGACGAACCGCTGTTTTCTGTGCCGTATGCAGTCGACCGCCTCCTCCCCCTTCCTTACATTCTACAGGCCAGATAACTGACTTCCCAGGTATACTTCACCGCGTGGCTTTGCGACCTCATCATCCTTGTCTTCATTAGTATTCTGGTCCTCATGATCCTATCCACCTCGTTCCAGGCCAAGGTCCTTCCGCCCGAGTGCCTCTTGGGCAATGACGATAGTAAGAGTAGCCACCCTACCCTGATCAAATGCAGCAGTCTTACCGGCGCACCAGAGGCTCACAAAGGCGAGACTGCCGAAACGGAGGCTACCAATCTTGTCCGGGACCTAGCGGAGGTGACCCTCGAGAGCGCCGTCAGCGAATTCGAAGACGAGCCCGGGTCCCCAGGGGACTTTGAGGCGTCGACGGGGCTAAAAAGGATGCCTACGACGGTGGACGACGGGACGCGGGAGCAGATGATGCAGAAGGTTTCGAAGGCGATGGTGGAGGGCATTCGAGTCATGAGTGATATTACGGAGGCGTACGAGAGGCTCTGCAAGTATGTTTCGCTGCGCTTCACTTCGCTTTAACCTACTACCTCACTTTCGATACCTCACTTTTGAGAGTAGGGTCGGGTCTTTCAGATACGGCTAACGCTGAGTGTGTCTGCTAGTCTCATGTCCCCGACGCCTCCATTCGACATGTTCCGTCCTCGTTTACGCATCGTGGGATTTCTGGCCGTCGTAGGCGCCATGGGCCTCCTGCCTACGTATTGGCTCGTCAAGATGGGGACTTTTGTAGCGGGCTTTGCGTTCTTTGGGGATCCTGTTTTCCAGTGGGGGCTACGTTGGTTGAGCAGACGCTGTCCGGACTGGCGGGGGCGATTTGACCTGACGGAGTACTTGCGCTTTCCCCGATACCTTCACGCACAGATCATCTCTTGCTGACCGATTTCCTATAGAATCGTCCTCAAAGATGTCCCCACCAATGCCCAGTTAACCCTCACCCTCCTACGACTCGGCGAAATGACCGCTTCCCCGCTGACCTCTCCCCCCGGCCCGTCAGACAAGGACAACCAGTCCGTCACCCGTCGCCAACAGCCCGCCCCAGTGCCCCCCGCCGAGGCCCTCGCATTGGAGGCCGCCGGATTGCCATTCCCTGCTCTGATCAAGTTAGTGCGCGGTGCCATCGGGGTCGGGATCGGGCTGCGGCTGGTCGTCGATCGGGCGATAGCGATCGTGGGCATGTCGCATCCGCCGCACCTGATCAGGATGCTCCGTCACAGGGGATGGGTTTCTGCGCCGGTGGGACCGCTCACGTTCAAGGCGCAGCTGGACCATCGGCGTGGCACGGCGGTGATCGATTCATCGCTGGAGCCGCCGGTCTTCTACTTCACTACACACAGTGGGGTGCGGGACATGCGAATGTCGAGCCAGCATCAGGGGTCGGTGCTGTTTCAGATTCCGGTCCCGGATATCATGGAGCTGAAGAAGACGGAGAAGCTGGGTTGGAAGCAGAAGTTGATCCTGGAGATTACGGGGGGGATTAAGTATTCGGTTGATGGGTTGATTGTTCGCGGGGAGAGTCCCAGTGAAACGTATCATCTTACGGCGATCAAGGAGCGAGATCAACTGTTTAATCGGCTGGTGGCGATCGGCGCGCAGTTTTGGGAGAACTGGTAAGGGGAATTTAATCCGCGTTTGGTTTGGGATCTGATCTGGATTCAAGTACTTAATCAAATTGTGCCGCTATATACAATTTGTGTTCAGTATATGAGAGTAGATACGTTCTTGGCTGAGTATAACAAGTATGTTCACGCTGGTTCAACAGAGAGAGATTGATCGAAATGGATCATTTCTCCGATGAGTCGGAGGTGTCTACGACCTGCCTTCTACGCAGTCTACCGACAGCGTCATGCTCCTCGTCCCACGCAGCCAGTTCACTCAGGGGGACCTTGACCAGCTTGTGAGACACTTCGCCTCCATCCAGCGTGATGACGGCCTGTCGGAATTTGTACCCTCCGAATCGGGGTAGCACCTGGATGTACACGTAGTAGTAGACACCGCAGGCACCAACACTAGAGGCGAGATGTGAATCTCTGGACTTGCTTGAAACGGGGAATAACCTAGGAAAAAGGGAAACATACAGTCCAAGTCCAACTACACAGTACGTGCCATACCAGAAGCTCACGTCTCCGCCCGTGGCGCCAGTGCTAGGCGGGTACCACGGGGCGACAAGGAGGTACAGATGGGCGACAATGGCGAAGTAGACTGCAATATCCCATGCCGTCCACTGGGCCTTGGGGAGACGGCGCTTGCTCCGGTGGTGTCTGGTGAACAAGAGTCCGACGGCAAGGAGGAAGTTGAACGCGGAGATCGGGTACGATCCCAGGTCCACGACTGGGAGGGGTTAGCAGAGCACCGTACATGAAGGTCGGAGTGTCATGACTGACCGAAGTTGAACGCGTCACCGGCCGGGGGAGCCAGGATCATGAGGATTGTCAACGCCCATTTCAGGAAATACGGGCCTAGAGGGGTTCCAAAGGGGCGAACCGAAGTCCAGAACCTAGTGAATGGGAGGACACCTTGTCTGTATACCGGGTTTTAGCACAGGCTTAGGAGAATTCATACCAGTGTCGGGGTCAAGTACCGTCCACACTCGCGAAGGACACGCGATTGTCCGATCAGGACCACCAGGAGGTTACCAAAGGCGCTCAGGCAGATGAGGAAATTCAAGGCCCGTGACGCCCCGCTGGTTCCAAAGACCCTAGAAAAGAAGAGGCTCGCAACTCCCACTTTGGAGTCGAGGATCTCAGCCTTGGCGGCGACAGAAAAGTAGGCGATGTTGGCCAGCATGTATAGAATCGCAATGACAGTGAGCGAAAGGGGAGCACTCCATCGGAGGGTTTTGATGGGATTCTAAACGGCATGATTTAGTGGAGCACTCGCGGCGGTTGAAGGTGGTATACAGACAGACCTTGACTTCGTTGACCAGGTTGAACGCATTTTCATAGCCTTGGTAGGAGAACATGACCTTTACCAGCGCGTTCGTGGCGCCGTATACTGTGGCACCAGATGTGCCCACGAACGCATCGCGAAAGTTCACCTTTGGATCAGGGACAGCGGACACGTTTCCTCCTAGGACAACCAGGCCACTGATGCCAATGCTAGGGTCATATCGATGTCAGCGGTCTACCGCTCCGAGGTGGATAAATTGCAGTACATACAAGGTGAGGGTGATCAGTTTGACGATGCCAATCCCGTTGGAAAGCCAGAGAGAGTACTTTGTATTGAAGGCCAGCGCTGGAGAACTGTCAGTCATCCGCATCCCAGGCCCTCTATGGGTCCAAAGGCTCACCTAACACCGCGACAGTATAGACAGCAACCGCAACGCCTTTCAGCTGCCAGTCGGTCGGTTCACTCTGCGCGAGCCTAAAGAGATATTGCGCAAACACTAAGGGCGGTCCAAGTCAGCGTCACCAGTCAACCCGAGATATACGACCGTCTGGACCATCCTACCGATCGCATTACTGCTGCTGAACGAGAACAGCACCGTCTGCATCGCGAATACCGTGGGGAAGAAGTATTTCGGCCGCGGGTATGACTGCTCCAGGTACACGACCTCCGCTCCGGACCGACTAGGGAAGTAGGCAGCGAACTCAAGGTAGACCGACAACATGGACGCAGCCACTGCGAGCCCTATCACCCAGTAAAATAGGCTGAGGCCGACCGATCCCGCGCCAGCAAGGACGCTGGAGGCTAATCACGCGCAAATAGGAAGATTAGATGCGGTTGCGTAGAGCAGGGTAGCAAGGGAAGGCTCACGAGTAGTAAAAATGCCGGTTCCCACCATCTTGCTCACGTTCATGAAAATGAGGGTAACAGAGCCAGCCGAATACCCCAGCGGCGAGATCACCTCGATCGGAGCGCCGCTGGCCTCCTGGTAGGTCGGCACAGAAGAGTTCGCGCCCGCTTCTCCGGTGTACTTCAAGCTGTCGCTGTCAGCAACGCTGAAGTCCTCGGGCGGGAGATCATCGTGATTCACATCGACGGCCGTCGGCTTGGTAGAAAACAAAGGGAATTTCATCTTCAAAAGCAGAGACGCCTGTCGAGTGAGGAGTCAAAGAAGTGAAACTGGGATAATCCATCGGTCTTTGTCGGGGTGGCCGTTGTTATCTTATCCTTTTTGGCTCGCAACCCCCATGATTGAATGCCATCGCCAAATTCAATGGCGTGCTTGTCCTGGTGGCTGCGCTCGAGGGCCAGTTTGTAGGAGGCCCAGCCTTGGTATTCTTGTGGGATGCAACAATTCGCAATCATTAAGTGTTCTCGGCGAGTGCATGGTTACATTCTGGGGCTTGGTGGCCGACGGCGTGGAAGCTGTCACGCTTGATAGGAGAGACACGGGTGGAAAGGGGGTCCCAAATCACGGGCTAGGCTCTCTTTTACACGTCAGAATGGGGAGGTTTTCAAGGACGGGGGGATTGCACGATCTCAGCTAAGATGACAGCATCTGATGCCGATCCCACGCTCTCGCCTTGGCTGCATTGGTGTTGGCCGAACAAACGACGTCGGAATTTGGCTCTGGAAGTATCAAATATCACACTCCGGATTGTGGTCGAGGGAGAGCTCATGTCGTTGAGATTAAAAATATTCGGGGATTAACGGTACCCACGGTCTGGGGTTGATTGCCTGTATCTCAAAGCTTGTCTCGCCAGATCAATCAGGCTTCTCTCCACTGCACTAGCTCTACGCTAACATCCAGTTAGACTTCAGCCATGTTGTTTCAATCAGTCTGCCTCTGACCCAGCTAGCAGGTTCTCCCGGTCAGGTATGCTTGCGTATACTAGGGTACTGTCTAAGGGGATCAATATAAATGTCTGATATGACAAAATTTTCTTCCAGAGTAAGTGCTCTTTATTGGTGCGATGCTCGCCAAGTGCGTGAAAGTGGACTAGGCGAGAGTATAGTATAGTTGTTTTCCGTCAGCAGCAATCCTTCCCTTGGTTGAAACCACCTCTAACCAGTTCCAAGATTTTCGGATGCAGCATACTTTGATGTTAAATTAAAAAGAGCCGGGCCCGGCTTAGTCCAAGTCACTACTATGTAGTGATATTGACAGATGATGACGTTCCACGTCGCTGGCGCTATTATTATTTGCAACTTCACCTGGGACATACCAATTCATCCGGCTCCCGAGATCAGTCTAGTTTAAAGAGAAGGCCTAGGTGTTTCTATCTAATTTAGAAGGCAGGGGACGGACATTGATGTCAACAAAGTCAAAATAGCCGTGAAGTTCGTGGTAAAGCTTCCTAGACGCGGGCTGGAGAAGCACTCCCGACACTAGCGGTATCGAGACCAATATATCCTTTGTGGGATTCTTCATTTAAAGGAAGAAAGCTATTAAATTACCTTGGCTTCCATTTCATTACATTTCATTACACAGAAATCCCCTTTTCTTTAAAATTGCTGCCTTTATTTGTGTTTCGTGCTATTCTCTTCGGAACATGCCCCCGAAGACCATCTCTGTAGATCCGAGATGTATAAGGAAACTGATCATTTTCTCAAAAGGCTTTGATCCGAGCTTCCCAATTATACGGTGACCCAGAACTAACTAAATTCCTTCCAGTGGCGTTCGTTACTAGAACTAATCCCTTGCTTCTTTGTATTACATTCCCGAACTGATAAAGACCTTGCTTCCATGTGCATCATCCCTTTCTCAAGTAAATCACTTTCCCCCATGTGGAGAGGCGTTATCAATGACCTAGTACCTGCTCTAACCATGGGTGCATCCAGTCCCAACTCAGAGTGTGCCCATGTCATCAACGCCAAAGCGGGGGTAGCAAATATTAGGGTTCCATTACATGGATTAGTTATCTAGGTGTCTTGAGGCGGCAGCTAAGGGAGCAAATGTGAATAGATATCTAATTAGAGCAGTTCCTCAAGCCTCATTAAGAACCCAGAGAGGAAATTCTATCCAAGCATTTGCGCTCACTGTGGCTAGTTAACCAAGATAAACCCATGGAGTTTAGTTTGTGCCGATGGCATAGCCTCTGATGCTACCACAGGAAGCCTCAGACCCGTCTTGACCTCCACGTGGAGAATATTTCCAGACACTCTCTTGCTGTGATGGGCTACTATTGGCCTGGTGAGCCTCCGAGATCTACCCGCACTTCCTCAGAAAGATCCTAGTTTCTCGTACTATATCGAGGGGAATTAACCGCCCCAGTCACGTCACCTTTACCCCAGTGTGTGGGGTTAGTTGCACTAGGCCTCGTCCTCTTCGGCAAAAAGGCTTCTCAAATCCGTTTCTCTGCGCAAATTTGATGTCATCGCGCACGATCAGCACCGCTCTATCCGGAAGCAGACTCGTCGCCTTGACCCGATCGCCCTTCATTGCCCCGAACTCCCTATAGAACTGCAGTATGTGCATCCAAGCGGAAGCGGGGTAGTCCGGGGAGTCGACCTTATAAAAGGATGCGGTCAATTTCAAAATGTAATCCCTGTAGATAAGACTAAACTCCTCCCCCCTATAAATAAGAATGCGGGCCGCTGTTGTGGTTGTAGGCCTGGCTGCCCTCGTACAGGCCCAGGAAGTGTACTTGACCACCACCGGTTACATCACCCAGCCAGGTTGTACCAAAGCCCCCTCCACCCCGACGTATCGCTTCCAGGAGTTTTCATTTACTCTCAATGAAACTGTTCGGTGAGTTTGGCACAATAGAGAGAGCTAATTTATGATTAATGACCCCCACCAGATATGCTATTTCCGTCCCAGCTCCGACGGCCACCAGAAGTTATGGTCCTGCCTACAAGGAGGCCGCGAGAAAGTTCAAGACTAGAATATCGACGACCACCTGGGGCAACTGGCTCCCTGGAGAGACTGCCGTCTCAGCAACAGACACCCACGACCAGTACGGTCAAGCCGCGTGGTCCTCTCAATGGCTCGAGGCAGATCTCGCGGACTATACGACTGTCGGCCTGCACACAACCACCGTCTGCCCTACCCCTGTGCCCTCCAGCGAACTAGTTCTGCCACCTCGGGGTTACTTTGGACCCTCCGATTGCTACAAGTTTCCCCAAGACTTTGTCTTTGGAGTTGCCGGGTCTGCTGCCCAGATTGAAGGGGCCGTCGCCCTTGAGGGCCGGGCTCCGAGCCTCATGGAGAAGCTCATCCGGGATGACAAGCCAAAGAACTACGTTACAAATGAAAACTACTATCTATACAAACAGGACATTCAGCGTCTGGCAGCGATCGGAGTCAAGTACTACAGTTTCTCGATTCCCTGGGGACGGATCCTGCCCTTCGCCGTTCCCGGCAGTCCCGTCAACAGAGAAGGGCTCAGGCACTACGACGATCTCATCAACTACATTCTGGAGCTGGGAATGCTACCCGTCGTGACGATGATTCATTTCGACACCCCGCTGTATTTCCTGCGAGATGCCAACCTCACTGCGACGCCCGACATCGGATACCAGAACGGAGGATACTGGCACCCGGAGTTTGTGGAAGCCTTTGTCAACTATGGCAAGATTCTCTTCACCCATTTTGCCAACCGAGTGCCCATCTGGGTCACTTTCAACGAACCGCTGCTCTACGCCTTCAATTTCACCGGTATCGACAACGTTGTGCGCGCCCACGCCGATCTCTACCGCTACTACCATGAGATCCTGGGTGGCACCGGCAAAGTCGGCTTCAAGCTCAACGACAACTTCGGAGTCCCCAAACACCCGTCAAACCAAAGCGACGTCGACGCAGCCAACCGCTTCAACGAAATGCAGCTCGCCGGGTTCGGAAACCCCCTCTGTCTGGGCGAGCAGTATCCCGAATCCCTCCTCCGCACCCTCCCCGGGGCCCAGCCACTCACCAAGAAAGAACTGGCATATGTCGGCAACACCACCGACTTCTTCGGGATCGACCCGTATACCGCAACCGTCGTCTCTGAACCACCCGGTGGAGCCGAAGGCTGCTCGCACCAGGATATGACCACCAACCCGCTCTTTCCCTACTGCGTCACGCAGGAGTGGACCAACATCTACGGCTGGAGTCTGGGTTACCGCTCCGACTCGTACGTGTACACCACGCCCACTTACCTGCGGTCCTTCCTCTGGTACCTCTGGAACACCTTCCGCAAGCCTGTTGTAGTCGGCGAATTCGGCTTCCCGGTCCACGACGAGTCGCTGAGGGAGCTACCTGACCAGCTCTTCGATACTCCGCGGAGCCAGTACTATGTCTCGTATATGTCGGAGATCCTCACGTCGATCTGGGAGGACGGGGTCCGTGTGATGGGTGCGTTTGCCTGGAGCTTTTTGGATAACTGGGAGTTTGGGGATTATTCTCAGCAGTTTGGGATGCAGGTGGTCAATCGGACGACGCAGGATCGGTATTTCAAGAAGAGTTTCTTTGATATTGTTGATTTTGTGGGGGGGAGAAATAGTCTTAGATACTAGGCAGTGTGCAATTTTCTAGGGATTGAATATTATATTTATAGGTGAAGAGTGGAAATTAAAAAAAAAAAAAACGTTATAAAGGAATATTAAGCTGTACAAAACTTAACCCTACCTTGATGGCTATAATTTGGATGAGGTTCTCTTGTTTCTGCTCTGTGGGCTAGTGGTGGGGTGGAAATATATTTCCACTTGTTGATGCCTTAAGATAATTCAGACCGAAATCAAGAGTCTTCTTTATAATCACTTTTTAATTGTTCACATACTACAACATATATCCTGCTTCTCTACATTGCTAGTTCAGGCTGTATAAAATTCTGTTTGTTTTTAAGATGGACTTCATCTTGGTGGACTGCATGCAGTTATGCATGCATAGCATAACTTGTACTAGACACGTGCCGATGGAGTAACATTAGCCCGATCCCGACTGTCCAACAACACCCAAAAGGTCCAGGTCCAGGTCCAGATCCAGCTCCAGTCCAGTCCGGATCCTTGAACTCCCCACAGTCGACTAAGGGCTCGCCATGCGCCACATGAGAGAATGCCACTTTGGGCTGTCAGGGCGAAGGCTATCAGCCAACCTTAGATTGAGATTTCGATGATATCGTGACAGACGGTGCTTGGTTTCCTCCGCCCGGCCCGATTTCCCCATCGGGATCGGAAGTTTTCCCCAAACGGGATTCTTCTTCCACCGAAAAACCCCTCGGACTCTCTTCGGTCCCCAACCGTTGATGGCGCTTTCTGAGGAAGAGCGTCGAATTTTGTGATTAGTCTTTGAGGAGTCTTCAGGTGTGTGCTGGCAGGTCTGATTTTTCGACCTTACCGAGGCATCCCCGTCTGCTTTCCTACCATGGCCACTGATTGGTGATACAATCGCTCAACAATTCCCCCCCCGTTTCTGATTACGCTTCTTATCTGGCGTCTCTTCCTTCATTCTTTTCTTTTTTCAAGATTGCTTTTTTCCCTTTCTTTTACCACCTGTCATACTCACCGGTCTTTAATTCTTAACTTCACCCTCCCCCGCGTCAGCAGGACTTGTGATTCCTCTCCTTTTTCCCAACTCATCGGCCATGGAGGCCGTTCGGTCATTCATGGGTTCGCTCTGGCAATCGGTGGGCTTCTGGAAAGCCCTCGCGATCGGCCTAGCATTGGTCAATCTGAAGACAATGCCAATGGTGTGGCATGTAAGCAACCCCGCGCTATTACTTATCGGCACCCATGAATCATCTCCTAACTGTTGCTTGCGCTCGTGCAGATTCGCGTCTACCGATACTTCTTCCAGCATGGTTACCTGCTCACTCCCGCCGTCAAGCAACCCCCGCTCCCCAGCACCGGCGTCTTCAAGCCCAAGAGCATCTTCACCCGCGCCCCCATCCTAGAACTCGATTTCAACCTGCACAAATCCAATTCCACCTACTTCACCGATCTCGATGTCTCCCGTACCGCCCTCATATCCTCTATCATGGTGAAAGGCGCCGCGTACCTCGATCAGGGTCTGGCGGCGGAAGGCAAAAGGGGTACCCTCGGCTTTATCCTCGGTAGTGTCTACACGAGCTTCAAGCGCGAGATTCCCGCCTACATGAAATATGAGGTTCAGTCCCACATCGCGTCCTACGACGAGAAATGGATCTACATCGTCACCTATTTCCTCAAGCCCGCGCGCAAAAACAAGCGCAAGACCGAGTCCAAGGATGCCGCGGAAACGCACCAGAAGCGGTTGCTGGCGGTGTCGATCAGTCGATATGTTCTGAAAAAGGGCCGCTATACTGTTCCCCCGAAGGATGCCTTTGAGGCTGCTGGGTACACCCCTTTGATTGCCCCTACCCCTGTCACTGCAAACGGCCACGCGACGGGCGTCGAGACGAACGGATTCGCCACCCAGCGCAAGGAGACTTCGTCTGGGGAGCATGCCTGGGATGACAACGTTGAATGGGAAAAACTGGAGAAACAGATTCTGGAAGGAAAGAAGATGGTCCAGCCGTTCATTGACCAGGAGGGCAAGCTATTGGAAGATTACATGCAGAAGGTGAATCAGCCGGGATTTTCCTAGATTTCTTGATAAGCGAGCGACTGTCACGATTTATAATAGATTAGATTTGATATTTGACGGGACATAAACAGGTGCCCTGGCGCATGCCGATGAGTGGGACCGGGGATTCCTAAGTATATTTATGTAGATATTTTACATTTATTCGCAGCCCTAATATATAGACTCAGTGGGAGTTACTCGGATGCTTTCGCTGGTGTGGTCATCTCTTTTGCATGACTGGCTCTGCCTGGAAAGCAATATAGGGTGATTATCCAAGAGATGATCTATCGTCCTGTGATCTGGTGGTGGAAAGTATGTATGTAGAGACGATGATAAGACGTGTCTATGTACACTAACTAGAATCCAACCTGCCGCTGCCAATCAACGCTCATCAGCACCCACCCAACATCATCACATCCCAAACCAACCACCTGGACTAACGTACCTCGGTCCTCCCATCTAATCTAATCAATCTCATTCAGCCACACCCGGATCATATCCTGTCCCCGCCGGGCAGCCAGCATCCGCAGCACCGCCCGCAGATTCGCATCCGTGATCGGGGTCTCGCGCGGCAGGAAATTATCGGCGCCGATGTTCCAGTCCACCCACATCTTGGTGATGGTGCGTTCGCCCGACTCGAGGTAGAACTCGGGGATGTTGGGGCGGAGGGAGGCGTAGAATTGCGTGGCGAGTGCTTCAAAGGACTCGGTGTTTTCGTCGGCGAGGACGACCTCGTTGATGCCGGTTTGGCCGGCGAGGTTGATGATTACGGGAACGAGGGTGTCGGAGGACATGGTTGGTTGATTTAGGGTCTGTTTGGGGTTGGGAGGTTTGGAAGAGGAGCAGGAGCAGGAGAGCTGCGTTGGATATGTTGAGAGGGTTGAGGGAAGAGGATTCTCACTTGAGGTATATATAGTCATCCCTTGAGAGAGTTCGCATCATGCTTTATTATTAGAGCTGGTGAGGGGCTGGGGAGAGGGACAATACGAGCTTTAGCTTCAAGATGCACCCCGATTCGGGCATGGTTTTGTATCCCGTCTCGTGTTGTAAGGGGGAATACGAGGGCCCGCTGTCTTTCGGCGGGTTTCCGGGCAGTCAAAGGAAGAGGTAATACCGGCTGCGAAGTTATTTTGGGTGTTTTTTTTTTTTTTTTTTTTGGTCAGTTTACTTTGCCATTGTTTTGTCGGAAGTCAGCCTCTGCCTTGTGGCGGGTACTGTCTAATAGAGGAGTCGTATTTGGATCCTTGGATCCAGGCTCCGACTCGGAAGTCTCGTTCACGTTGGGTGGATGAGAACAGAGTTCCGTGTTTGCTTCGGACGACGGGGATCAAGAGCTCAGCTTCTCCATGGACGGCTGGGCGGCGGATATCAGAGTCATGCTGTGGGCTAAGGGCTAATTCTGGACATATCCTTGGTCACCTCACGGACTGGGATTAGCTACTCAGCTTGAATTATCTTGATTTGATCTGGATAGATGGCCGAGGCACTTGAGCCATTATCAAAACGGGATTAGGAGCTATTGTCTCCAGGGCTTGTGAATTGGTGGATGGGTATGCGACCTCTTCAAATATCAACTGGTAGCCTGCTATAGATCACGTCAGCGTGGCTTTTGGCTGTGAAACGTGCCAGAGTAACTTGGTATAATGTTCCGTACATGGGGACAAGAAAGAGAAGGAAGACAAGACAATAATGGGTTAGAAAATGGAGGCTTGGAAGACAAGGGATCACTAAGTAAAGATGAAAGGCAGGACATATTGTGCAGATAATTCACGGCCATCTCTCCCACTTCGTCAATCTCCGCCATTCAGCCCCTTTATACTCGGGGTCTGTAGTAGATTGCTCGGACTCCGAGTGTCAGCTTCCGGTGTATACACCGATAGACCGCCGGCCATGTATACTGCTGGAAGGCTCCACGCAGAGGCGAAAAGTAAATCTCAACTTCCTGCTCGGACCGCATACCAAGAGACGATGGACGGCTACGAAGGTACAAAGACCGCAGAGAAGAGTGGGTTCCGCGTTATCATTGTAGGAGGGTCGATCGCTGGCCTGACGTTGGCGCACTGCCTGTATCAGGCAAATATTGAGCACATCGTGCTCGAGAAAAATGCTGAAATCGCTCCGATCTCGGGCGCTGGGATCGGATTAGCACCCAACGGGTCCGTGATATTGGACCAGCTGGGGGTATATGACGCAGTGGAGAGGGCTGTTGATCCTTTGGTTTACATGAGGAACCTGTTCCCGGATGGTTTTTCCTACGTCGGGTATATGGCAAAGAAGATCCATGAGAGGTGAGCGCAGGCCTACCCTTTAGTATGGGGTGTGAACGATCTATTGATAAATCTTATTGTTGAGCAGGCTTGGATATCCGCTGGCCTTCCTGGAAAGACGAGAGCTCTTGAGTATACTGTACGATGGGTACCCCGAGAAATCAAATATTGTTCTGGACAGAAAGGTGACGGGGGTTCAACTGTTGGACAATGATACTTGCCAGGTGGCTACGGCCGATGGAACGGTGTACCATGGTGATCTTGTCGTTGGTGCCGATGGAGTGCATAGCATGATACGATCCGAGATGTGGCGGTTGGCCGACAGGATTTCTCCTGGATTGATTTCGGCGCACGATAGGAATGGTTCGTTACATCCTCTCACTGGATTACTGTTGAATTACTACTCCGTGCATGGCTGACCTCCCGGAAGGAATGTTAGCGGAATATGGCGTTGCATATGGAGTCTCCTCGTCGATCAACCTCATGCGCGGCGAATATGCCACTGCTTCCTACGACGGGCTGATCATCACAGCCGCCCACGGCATAAATGACCGGGCCTTTTGGTTTATCATGAACAAGCTGGACAGAAAATACGTCCAACCGGATCTCCCTCGGTTTTCCACGCAGGATGCGGCAGATCTCTGCGAAAAGCTCGCCGATCTCGAGGTTAAAATGGGGGTCAGTGTGGGTGATCTATGGCGAAACAGGATTGCTGGTTCGATGACTGCCTTGGAAGAGATTGTCATGGAGAAATGGCATTTCGGCCGACTGGTTCTGGTGGGAGATAGCGCCCATAAGGTGAACTTGGAAATAAAGTACATCCCAGTAGACAGGGAGCTAATGGTGATTTCTTCAACTAGATTACGCCGAATACAGGACAAGGCGCAAACTGTGCGATGGAAGACGCTGCTGCTCTAGCTTCTTGTTTACACAACATCGTCAATACGAGCAAGCCTTCCAAACTGTCGTCGGCAGTGATTGACCAGATGCTGAAAGAGTATAAGGCTGCCAGGTATGGGCGGATGCAGAATATCCTCTTGAACACTGGGTTCCTAGCTCGACTTCAATCGCGGGACACTTACTTCAAGGCCTTGGTCAATCGGTATATACGGCCACGCCTGTCGTTTATTCAAGATAAGATGGCCATCAAGATGATGGCTGAAGGGGAGGTGATTCGCTTTCTCTCCATTCCGGAGAAAGGGAGACATACCTGGCAACATGGTGACACTAAACCACCTGGTAGGAAGTCCGGGATGCGAAAAGCCCTTCTTGGTTTTGTCATGGTCATGTGTTGTGCGTGCGTTTTATATTTGAGAAGCTTGGTCTCTGGACGTTCTACCTCTGTTCCTTTCTATCCCATTGATCAAGGGTTTTCTGATATTTGATGGGGGTGTAGGCTGAGGTGCCATCCTAGCTGTCGAGCCTGACGTATATAGGGTTTATTTCACGAGAAAGAGCTTCATGAGATGTGTTTATAACAACACGTACTCGGAAGACGGAGGGAAATGCCTCTCTACACACGAGCCCCTTGCTTAGTGGGAATGGATTAGCGGATTCTATGCAAGGGGGATAAAACAAGGTCCAACGGTCTCGCTCATCAATCAAGAAAGGGTTTGACATGTCCTTTAATAGATGGGTCTAAATTTGGTCTTTTGGGTATCTCGTCCTTGTTGATGATCCAGGGTGGAGGTGCAAAGAAGATTAGATTGTCTTACATGAGGCTGGTTGAGCCTCTAATATGGCAGGTGACAGACGGGATAGCAGCATTTGAGGGCATATTTATGTAGCTCAATGAGTGGGTTTGTGATGCGATTGATTTTCTGCAAGGAGGGCCGTTGGCAAACTCACGGATAACCTTTTGTATAGCTAGGGAAAAGAACAAGTGTTTGCCAGATCTATAAAGATGTTTCTTTTTTCTTCTCTCATTCTGCTCCATGCATTGAAATGCACTCTTACTCGCTTTGAGAGGGTAGAAGGAAACGGCTTCCTCACCTTGACTCTACTGTAGGAGCAAAGGAGTGAAGGCCCTAATTTGACTATATGACTCCGATGGCGGATAGAACCTCCGCCTCCAGCTGTGGCGAATGGTTCGACAGGAGATCTCTACATTGGAGCCAGGCTCGCTTCGCCGATAGATCCCGGGTCGACATGTTCGCTAGCCACCGCGCTGCCCAGACAAGGTGATAGACTAATCTGCGGTACTCCATGGTGTCGGGCTGGGCCCGAAGGAAGAGCTCGGTCAGGAGCACACCGGTGGCTTGCATGAGATAATGCAGGAGACACCACCAGGGAGAGACGTGGTAGATCCAGGAAACATCCGGGTCAGACGGGAAGAGGTCGAGCATGTTAATTGCAAGGTCAACGCACATGGTAGCCGTGGATTGACAGAAGGTTCCGGGCGTGTTCACAATATCTAGGGACCGCGAGGTGGCTCGGCTGAGACAGGGCTGCGTGATGAGGATCTTGGTCTTGTAGAACCGAAACGCCAGGCTGGACCGTTCGCGTTCGAAGTCGGGCGAGCCGGCCAGGAAGTGGAACTCGGAGGGGAGCCTTGCGAGCCAGGCGTCCGTCTTGCTGTTGAGCATGGATACGATGCGCTCGGTCTCGAACCACGGCCGCTGGGCGGCTTCGGGGGCATAGAGCTTTTCAACGGACTCGCGCATGATCCAGACCAGGTCAATAAGAAGAAGAAAGTACAGCGATATGTTTGGCGAGAAGCACTCCAGCGCCTTAAACACTATCAGCTCAGCGTTGGTGTCATTCTCGGCCCGCAAAGCGCCTTGGTTGCCGGGGCTGGCTTCCGGATCTCGGTTTTGCTGGTCGAAGGACGGCATGGTCATGAGCATTTGCCGGGCTTCATGGCTGGACAGCGTAGGGGCAATTTCAGGGCGGCCAAAGTCATCTTCTTTGAAAGGCACCGGCCGTGGCGTGGTGCAGAACGCATCGTTGCTGGCTGGGGGTCTACCGGTCATCACGCACAGGGAGGTATCCAACATATAAAGCGACCACCAGATCCGATACCGGGTTTCCTTGGATACGGGTGTAATTGAGGTGCTTTCACTTCGGAGATTCAGGCCCATGGTGATAGCGGTTCGCATGGCGACGCCACAGATTCTCCATGAGCTGTGGTGCGATATGCTGACGTTAGACACAAATCTGGGAGATCGAAATGGACTGGAAAAGGAAAAGAGAAGGAGCAAGTGCGGAGAGGAGCAAAGGAAGGTGGGAGAGGTGAGGCGCACCGGTTGATCTGCCCGATTGACATCAGGTAGAAGGAAATCAGGCCTTCCACCTGCACTTGCTGGAGGTTTGGATGATCCAGTAGAGAGCCGTCACTCATACTCAGCTTCCAGGCCCGTTGAAAGTATGAAAAGCCATTATCCAGCAGAGGAGCGGACGCGGACAGAAGTTGTTCAAGACTCAAGTGTGTCCAGGCGATGGCAAATATCAGATTGAGGATGGCCACCCATTGCTTTGTCAGGCCCGAGCTCGTGGGGGTAGGATAATAAAACTGGTTTAACTGGTTCAAGAACAACGTTTTGCTGATGATTGGGAACGATGGATGGACCGCTTGAAAGTACCGCTCCACGAGGCTGTTCGCGAGGGACGGGGGCGGCCGCTGCGTCACGTCGACATTGTCCATGGGGGGAATCACAGTGTCGTCAACGAAAAAGTTGACAGAAGCCACGGAGTTGTCGTCCAACTCCTCACTGAGGTGGGAGCTGGACTGTTCGAGCATGCGCTTCAGCCGGTACAGCCAAGCAAGGACCGAGTGGCCCCCCACAAATCCCATGGCCTGTGTCTTCATGTCGCGGTTGAAATCCTCGTTGGTATAGTCCAGTCCCCCCAGGAACGGAACAGGAGCGGCAAAAGGGGTGGTCGGGGTGAACGGCTGCTTGGACGCTTCCTGCGACGGGGATTCATCGCCGACGGCTCTTTGCTGGGGGATCAACGTGTCAATGGACACTGGGGGCGGCAACGTGAACGAAAGGGGATTGAAAGGTTTACCAACTTGGTTCAGGGTCTTCTCGATGTACTCGGCGAGGTCGGGATCTGCCTTGAGACAGATGTCTCGTAGGAGAGCCTCGTAGACCTGGACCTGACTCGTCAAGCTTCTGAGCTCCCTAGAAACGCCAAAATGTCAGGTCGTGCCACGGGACGGATAAGCAGTCATGTAGTAGTGTCTATACTTGTCCTTCTTTTGCCTCTTGCTATCGTCGTACACGCAGAGTGAGCGGTTCTGCTGGCATCGTAGGCAGGCCGGCTGGTGGCCACTACATTTTACTTTCTGCTCGCGACAGGTTTCACAGGCCTTGCTCACCCGCCGGTTGCTCGACCACAGCCGCAGCGACGACGCCCTGGGAATCGCAACCTTGCTCGTGTTCAAACGGGACCTGTCATCGGTGGTGAGGGGACGCTGGGGATCGGGGAACGGTGCCAGTCTCGAGAACAGGTCTTCCTGGTCCTCCGGGACGAGGGGCATAGGCGGGACTGCAGGGCTGTCAGCGTCTGACCGGAGGATCGTGAACTCAGCAGCGGACAGGTAGGAGGGGTCGAGCAGGTGCTGAGGGCTGCCTGAGCCACTCATGGTGGGCAGAACTAACCGAAGCCCGGGTCCCCTTCGCCTGGAGGCCCGCCAGAGGGATCCTGAGGCTCGGGTTCATATATTTTCGAGCCCGGCCGGGCAACGCCAACGCCCTCGTCCAGAGTAGGGCCAAATCTGGGCTCGAGGATTCCAGGCGATTCCAGTGGCGCCGGTGATTGGCTGGCAGTCTTTACCGCACCGGCCACGTCGTCTAAGTGGGGGATGCGACGGGATAACCTAATGGTTTAGTACTTTTTGCTCTCTCGACCGGCGAAAATGGAATAAACAAATAAATAAATAAATACCGGAAGTTCGCCCTCCGTTGCCTTTCTCGCGGTGGATCCGCCGCAGACATTCACAGGGCGCGATCAGGGCTGTCGCCAGTATGTACCCTCTCTTGGCAGAAACGCCCCTATCCCTAGGTCCATCTGGCTAATTATTGGGCCACACTCGCCAACAACCAGGCTTGTTCTTCAAATGGCATGGCAGGTGAGGTCTGGGCCGACCTGCGCTGCACTGTTCACACCTTATTGTCGAGTCACTCACCGATCAACGTCGGACGGTTCGCACCCCGCGAGACGGACGGACGAACTGTGCAAAAGGAAAAGTCAGTCAGCTGGGCATCGCCTCCGGAGCCCTAACGACTTAGTCGCTGCGCACAAGAGATAATTGGCCACTAGACCATCACCATCGTCCCAGACCGAGATCTAGTTCCAGCGACTCCGTCCTCTGGGAAGCCTCCAGCTTCTGTTTTTCTAGAAGAAATAGACACTGCGACCTGATTCCCGGGTTGAACATCCGGGATCCAGTCTTCCAATGTAAACCATCGATTTTCTGCCAACGCTTCTAGAGTCCCTAGGTATATCTAGCGACGGAAGTGACGATTGTAAAATTGAATGACATGGCCAGTAAAGTCAGTCGATAACCAAACGGGAACGATACATCGCCACTGCATGTATCGGCTGAGGCTATTCCCACACTGGCATCCAATTGGCGACGCATGCAGGGTATTTTGGCGCTAAACAGTCACTTGTCTCAGTGAGCAAAATCACTGACAGAAACAAACGCGATGGCAATTCCTCAGGAGAGGTGGCGGATTCAAGTCACGTGTTCGCCTAGACTCCCAGCAGATGGCCAGCTTGCAACCCCAGAAGAAGGTATATCGCCGCTCTAGGCCTTTTCGATCCTCTTGCCGTGACAGTGTTTACGGCTGTAGTTTATTTAGTCGTCCTTTTCCTCCCCATCACGACCAACGACCAGCCTGGTGCCTCCGACTCGAACAGGATCCCTCCGAATCGACCTTGACCCGACCCCCAACCCCATCCATGCGTTCGTCGCCACCATTAGAGGCATCGCCGGCCACCGGGACTGGACAATGTCCTGAGATGCCGCCAAGAAAACAGCAACTGACATAATTTGCCGATCATGCAAGTCGTGGATGGACGGGGCCGAGGTGGACCCCTAACCTGTCACAATGAGAGGCAACAATGGAATTCGGCGCGTATTGACAAAAGGACGATGTGAGCATTGAGAAGGGGGATCAACTATTTTCCCCTTGCCTAGGATTGTCACTAGTGTGACAGCCTGCTGCACGTTCGCGACCGTTGATCTTGTCAGACAAACTAACCCGACATTTTCTGTCTAACCATGGCAGTCCAACTGCGTCTAATAAGTCAGGACCACGCCATCCTGCGGTATGAACCGAGGACTGTGTATGCTCGACGATGCACCGACAGATGCTCCCCCCTGAAATGCCGATGATCAATGACTCCTTCGAGATGCTGGTAGAATGGGACAATAGGATCAGCGGTCGCTCAAACTCTCGCCTACGGAATTTGTGCTCGAGGTTGCAGGAGGAGGAGGAGGAGTCGGGATAAGGGTGTCTGACCCGGCATTCCGGGTAGTCTACACGAGACAAATTCTCCAGAGACTTGTAGGTATCGGTCAATACCCCTGATGATGGCGGTATGTGTGGGCATTTTTCTCTTAGAGGAACACGGTTGACGTCAACATCCCGTGGAATTTGGAATTGAAATATCGGTTGCTAATCTTTCTTCTACCCCTAACCCAGCCGCTTCAATTCAGCCACCACAGCATCTCCGAACTCGGCCGTACTGGCTGTCCCTCGCAGGTCGCCCGTTCGGATTCCAGACTCCAGCACATTCCTCACTGCCTCCTCGATCTTCTTCGCTTCTGCCTCCATATTGAACGAGTACCGGAACATCAACGCCACACAGAGGATCATAGCGGTGGGATTGGCAATATTTTTGCCGGCAATACTATGACGAACGGGTTAGCCGTGTTATTCATGGATGGAGAAGAGGGGCGGTGGAGGAATCACGCACTCTGGTGCAGAGCCATGAGTAGGCTCGTATAACGCCTTTGGTGTCGTGCCTTCTGCAAGCGTTGAGCCTGGGCCCGGGAGGACGTTGAGACTGGCCGATGGCAGGACCCCCAGCGTCCCGACGATACTCCCCGCTTGGTCGGAGATGATGTCGCCGAATGTGTTGTCGGCCAGCATGACGCCGTTCAGCTGGCGCGGGTTCATGGCCAGGATGAGCGCTGCGGAGTCTGCGAGCTGGCTGATGGCCTGTAGCTGCGGGAACTCGTCCTGCATGGTCTTCTCGAACACGCGGCGCCACAGCCGCGAAGAAGCTAGCACGTTTGCCTTGTCGAGCGAGATGACCGGCCAGGGGGGATCATGGCGTAATGCCAGCTGTGCCGCCACGCGAGTGACACGCTGGATCTCGGCCGTAGAGTAGCCCCATTCGTCCATGGCTAGAGGCAGAAATGTCAATACCATATTCGTACACATAGTTCTCGATAGAGCACGAACCGTATTCAGGATCCTCTACTTTCCTGCCGAAATAGGCGCCACCGCAATTCTCCCTCACTACAACGAAGTCGACTCCCTCGATGACATCGGATTTGAAGGCGGAAAATTCCCTCGCGATCGACGGCGACGGCGAATCGGCCGCGCAGGGCCGGAGGTTGGCAAACACGTCCAGCGCATGTCGAACCTGCAAGAGACCACCCTCTGGGCCGTCGAGGCCTCTGCGTTGGCTGTCCCATTTGGGGCCGCCCACGGCAGCGAAGAGCACCGCGTCTGCCCAGGTTTTAGCAACGGAGAGGACCTCGGGTGTTACTGATTTGCCATGCGTGTCGATGCTGCATCCTCCAATGAGCTCCGTTCGGAAGGAAAAGGTGTGGCTTTCTGCGATGGAGGGGAGAGAAGCGAAGTAGTCCAGGATTTTAATGGCTTCTGCCATCACCTCAGGACCGATTCCATCTCCGGGGAAGAGTAGAATCTTGTGGTTTTCCGGCATGGTGTGCGTAGTCGACGGGATTCACAGAGAGAGGTCGGTGATGATGAGATTCCATCTGCGGGGGTGATCGTTTCTTAAAGAGTTCCCCCGCTTTGTTATGGCCGGGGTTTTGTCCGCGGGGGAGATCCCCCCACGGATAGAATTCCGACGGTGGATCGATGGCTTCTCACGAGGATGTTGCGGGTACGTACATCTTCGACGAGAGCTGTCCAACGAGGGCCTGGGCACTTTTCTAGTAACAGGAGGAGGGACAAACTCTCGATACCCCTTCAAATCAGACTACTATTCTTCCCAATGGAAAATACATGATGGCATCCCACTTGAATTCTAACTCACGGCAATCGCAACTCAACTCAATTGGTTACCTCGGAGAATCACCGAGGATTGTCTCCAAAGATCCACCAGCATTCTCCACCTCTTGGCTCAGACACTCTTCCCCTCAGGACAAGGCCTATGAATCTAGGCGGTAGACTATAATTCCAAGCCCTGATACACTATTGCTTTCTAACTACTCAAAGCAGAACACATCACTAACGTTTGTCCCTACTCATCGTGCACCACGGCATCTCACATTTCAGTCATCTTCCTCTTCCAAATCACCGCCATATCCTGTACCTCCGGCTTGTGTGCCACTTCCTGTGAAGCCACTCTGTGGGAAACTGCCAGCAGTGCCGCCCTGATCCTTCGAGCCGGTATCACCTTGGGACTGAGCGCTGGCCCACCGGTCACTAGCAGACTGGGCACGCGCCGCGAATCCGGAAGACGACATGTCTCCCCCGGCCCTTGCCTAGTAGAGAATTAACATCTGTTCAGGTTGTCCTAAGCAGCTAAGGGGATACCTGTGTCGATTGGATTCGTCCGGAATCCTCTTTCGTCATCTGGTGGGTAGGCATTTTGGTGTTGTATTCCGGTCAGGTTTAGAAAAGAGGCCGGCAGATAACTAGGGGAGAACCGTTAGTAGAAAAGATCTTACCCGGGGGAATAGCTCTGTTTTGTAGTTGATATGACATCAAGATAGCGTTCGTGGCGTCGGATGTGCCCTCCTTTGATGCTCTTCATGCCGTCCCTACCTGAATAGTAGAACGGTTAGCGGTATCAAGGCAGACATTGGCCGTCTTCCGTCGAGCTCGAATGTCTCCCCATATCTCTCCATGGGCGGGTGGGAGCTTTGCTATTAACAATTGGCTGAAGCTGCGACTCTAATTTTCCGCCAAATTGTTTGTCTTGGGCACTGGGTATCAATCTGTTGGCATCTCCAACAGGCCAGATCGTCTCGAATTTCATGTACGGACTACGGGTGTTTAGCATGCTCGAGGATATCCGGGGCTCGCTGACGGACTGATGTCAGACCGTCTTGTACAAGACCAACCCCACTCGACCTGGACTTTGGCACGGGACAGGCCGACCAATCGATTGTCATCGGGAAGATGAAGGCGATCAGCGAGGCTTCCCGGTGTCCTTGGGTATTCTTGTAATGGTTCTTGAAGAAGAGATGTCGGGGCGTAGTGGATTCAGTGACTCTGGAATATCTAGACTACTGTGGAAGGTCGTATACTATGGAACTTGATCTCTTACTTCCTGAACCTCACTCTCGACTATCGAATGACTGCATCATGTGGCCGAAATTAAAGAGTCCCTTGAATAAAAGAGGTTGATGCTCCCCCACCCCGAAGTTGTCGATACAATGCAACTTCCAAATCAACAAGCAGATCCGTAACCTGAGGCAGTCCCGGAGGGATCAGTTGCATGCAGAATAACGCGACCAGACGCTCCTTAGGGTCAAACCACTGCTCACCGGTAATCAGTAGTCGATCTTCAATACAAGGAAAGGGAAAAAAAAAAAAAAAAAAAAAAAAAAAAACAGAGAAAAGGACAAAATCCGGTTTGGCCTACCCAGTGAATGTTACTTTGTGCAACCCAGCTCGCAGAACCTACGCTTCGACGCCCAGGAAGATCCTGGAGGGTAACACAGGGTCCCAACCCCGTAGCCAGTGGTCGTTTTGGGAAGATCTTGACCAGTGTTCCGTTCGTGAACGAGCGCAGGCCCGCGGTCGCTCTTGAAGGGTCGCTCTCGCAGGGCGTAATCAATGCCTCGACACTGCTAGGGCTGAGCAGAGCTCCAGGTTTGAGAAACAGGGCTGTGAGAAAACGCCGAAGGTCGTGCGGCGTGGACCACAGCCCTTCTCCTCCGAGACAATCCTTGGGGTGCGTGGGATAGGCCCTCTGGCGGCCCTTCACCCGGCCCTCTGCGTCGACGGTGCAGATCTCCGTGACTCGCGATGCGAAATCGGGTCGTAGTTCTGGGAAGAAGGTAGAATCCGTGACTCCGATCTTCTTCCAGATATATTCTTGGAAGAATGACTCCAAGGTCATGCCCGAAACGACTTCGATCTAGTGTAAACGTACTCAGTGTCATGTAACCCACCAGCGGTCAATATGCTCCTACCACTCGACCAACCCAGTCAAACCCCGGTCCGTACCCCCACCCCTGCCCGGGCTCAAAGAGCAGGGGGTGATGAAAGCGGTCCTGTATTGCAGTTCAACAACAAGCCCTATCCAGCATATGTCAAGGTGGGGTCACGTACGATGTTTCCACAAAAATCATCGATCGCTGTGCCGTTGAACACCCCCCATCTCCGAAGCTCCGGGTGAAACGACAGGTATGCGAATCCACTCGTATGCGACAAGAGGTGGTGGATTGTCATCGTACTTTGGACCTGGCGAAGCACCGGTACCCCTATGATATCGGTGATCAGTTTCATGTACGAAGACACAGCTCTGCAGGTTCTCTACACCTACCGTTATTGTCGAATCCGTGGAGGACCTCCAAACGGGACAACTGGGGTAAATACATCGTGACGTCGTCATCAAGCTGAAAAAGGCCCATGTCAACTGCAATCATGGCAGCTGTGGCAGTGACCAGCTTTGTCGTGGATGCAGCCCAGATGAAAGAGTTTTCGGAAAATGGTCTGCGTCCACCGACACAGGCAGGCCCGAAGAATTGGTTGAAGATGAGGTTCTCCTCTCCCCTGATCTGGTCTTTTCGCGTAGATGCTCCCGTTATTAGGATTTTAGAAACAACCTGAGGATGACTGGGCAAGAAACTGTACCATTTTCTTTGACCACACTAAAGCCCACGGCATGTGCGTGCCTGGACGCTGAGTCCATATACTCGTGCAGGATGCCCTCCATCTTGTCATTCAGTTAGAGGTGACCAGAACAGGAACTCCAATTGACTTGATAGGAAGATTAAGCTGATGCCAGCCGTCTGGGTTCAAGAAGGTTATATTATCTTTCACGAATTACACAATGTTGTCAAGCACACACTCACCGATAGCTACTTGTGCAAGAACGGCTTGAATTCTCTATCTCTCGACCCCCTATAACTATCCAATGTTGTACAGGAGCCTCGCCACCCCGATGCCCGCTGATAAAAACCAGGCAGTTCCAACCCACAGCCCAGCCCAAGTCTTGATAGTTGGCCGCTTCATATCTCGACGCTTCGATGATGTTTGCTAGTTAATTCGTGACTCGACAATCACGAGCGACGATGTCCTGTTCGATCTTTGCTGTGCAACACTAAGCATGCAGGCTGTTCCTGAAAAGAATGGCGCCACAGGTTTGTGAAAGGTCATTGATCTTGAGTTTGAGTAGCGGTATTATCCAGTCAATAGGTACCAACTACTGATGAAATACGAGAAAATAGTAGTTCCCTTGACCACCAATTAACCTTGACTTTTTACCGTCACGTGTGTCCGTGACCCATTGATCCAGAAGCCCCGTTGATCTCTTGAGAGAACAGACCCTGTTCACAGCCTCGCTGGGGCCTGACCACAGCCGAACTAGGTTTCGTGCATGAGCGGCCGAGACGAAAAGCTTGGGAGGAGCTAGCCTCAGCTAGCCAGGGTAAGCCGGGACTTTTGGCACTGGTGTCAGTTAAGTTTGGAATTAAGTTCTTCAGATTCGTCGTCGTGCATACCTCCTGGTTGCCTTTTCTTCTGTCCTGGATTCCTCTTCGGGGGGGGGGGGGGGGGGGGGTGGGTGTTGGGGGGGGGGGGGGTTTTTTTTTTTTTTTAAAAAAAATTTTTTTTTTTTTTTTTGAAGTTAAGTGGTATAGTTGTTTTTTTTATTTTGAACAACGCAGTAAAAAAACAAGCAGTATAAGATTGACAGGCAAAGTAGAAAAAAAG